>APFE031633725.1:9746-28001 GCA_000404065.3 Pinus taeda
TTCTATGTCTTCCCCTTGAAGAGGCTCCCCTAATGAGTCTTTCTGGGTCTGGTAGAGGGTTAACAATCTCAAAATCAGAACGTGATCTTGTATACTTATAGGGAGCCATCTTGGGCCAATGGAATCGTCAGGTGAAAGATTTTGACCTATGACCTTATCCTTTATTCGCCTTAAAGGAAAGGGAAAATCGTTGCCCCAGGGAAAATTTAACTTTCAGTACTTGGCTCCCCGATAACGACACCAATTTGATGTTGTCCTTTGAGATAACCTAAGGTCAATTGGCTATGCCAAAGAAACTAAAATATTTTGTTTGATTTTAATGATTGGATGACCAGTGAACTGCTTTTTAACAGGTGCCTTAAACTTAGAAAGATATTTAATACAAACAAAATGTTGTTCTTTAAATACATCTGGTTATTTTGATTTTAAGTGTGATGGATAAGATGAATATAAAGAAATATAAATGATTTAATATTCAGATAGAGTATTTCACCATTTATAAGCAGAAATTAAGGAAATTGTTTTTTCTTAATTTACAAAATATAATCAAGTCATTTCAGAAATATTATGCAATTTGAATTAATAGAGGAATTTACAAGAACATACAGTCCTGTAAATTAATCTATTAATTAAACTACAACTTCACAATAGATTCAAAATGAAACTGAAATTTAGTTAAATTTTTAATCGGATGATTGTAAATGAAATACATTATATGAGGAATGCATACTTAAAAACATAAGAAAATGACTCACAGAGAGACAAGCCATATTAAGTAAATCCAGAATCTTCTATTCAATAAAAAAATGATCCATCTTAGTACAAATCTTTCTGGTAACTAGCTCAAGGGTGCAACCCTGAATACTTCGACAAAATGAAGTATTTAAACAAAAATACAAAATATTACAGTCAATTCCCAAGTGAAAAAGCATGCTATTATTACTTAAAATTTAACAGAAAGAGAAGCAATTCTGTCCAAAAGAAGGAATCCAAACATCTGGCCCTGTTTTGATGGAAAATTGTTGTTGAATGGCTATTATTCTGGTGTTGCGCTGGCCAAGTTGATATGTCCTCTAATCCTGATATTTGCACAATTTTTCCCAATCATCTTCTTTTGGAATTGATATTTTAGTTACTCTATGGTATATCTCATCTACCTCAGTATACTTGGAAAAAGTTGGTTTTACAGTAAAAATATGTTTTATCTCATTCTGAATAAAACATATGTTACTAATGGCCTCGTAGAATGCCCTGCTTGTCATGGAACCTTTGATGTTGGATTACTTGGCTATGTCCTTGGTAATGTCCTATAGCTTCTTCAAGTAATCTTCCCTGGTTATTAGCTTATCATTGATGACAAACAATGAGGCAAACCCTTCTTGTTTAAGGTATCAATTCTTGTGAAAAATCTATTAACTGCAATTTCCAGAGTGTGGCACTTCTCAGTTAACTGTACTACCAAGTTCTTTTTAGTCAGGACATTCTTTACCTCCAGAATGGTTTCAGTCTTGTCATCCACTCCTAGATCATCCAGTTCATACCTATTCTTAGAATTGATAAACCTTATTGTGTTGTTGGTTGTAGAAGGCATCTCTCCTAGTTGAGAATTTATATAGGTAATTGTCTAGTTTACCTGCCATTAACTCCTTTTTCTAAAAAATGATCTAGATACATGGCCAGATTCCATCAATCTCCTCTATGATGTTGTTCTAGATAATTTCTTTGACACTACCAAGAGTGTACCCAATGGAAGACTCAGTGTTTGACTTCTTTCATGCCTCAACTTGATTATGAGCTCTCTGAAGCTCTGCTGCATGAAAAATGTCACACTTCTTTTGATGATCCTATAGTAGTTTTACTTGATATTGTAGTTTCTTAATCCCTTCAGTCTACTAGGACATATTTTGAACTGTACTAGCCAACTGGTCTACAGCCTCTCTTATACTGGTTGTAGCTGATATGGCAGTCGGAATGATTGTGATAGGATGTTCTTCTAAAGGAGCAGTCTGTTTAGTAGCCTTCTCCTTTCCTTGATTAATTTCTCCATCTTTGTCTCCATCTGTTTCAACTGAGCAGTCTGCTCCATGATTAGTTTCATCATGTCTACCTTTTCAGTATTTGTTTCTACAATATGCTTAGCTAGAGGATCTTCAGTAGCTGGGAATTTCAACTATTTCCTTAGTGCTGCTATATCTAAATTCTTCTTTTCGATCACTTCTTCTGCAGCATTGATGTTTGTAGGATCATAACCAATTTTAATTACCAATTCTTCCAAGGTTTTAATCTTGGCATATTTGGCAAGAGCTGAAACTTTCTCCATCTTTAGTTATGACTGGACATTTGCTAGTGTTACTTGCAACTTGGACAAGGTCATAGTTGTGCTAGTTACAGTACAAAATATCATTTCTCCAGTCTGTTGATTCATCTCCATTTGGTCAATGGGATGTATGTCCTTGACATCAAACTCAAAAGATGTATTCTTACAATCTGAGGCTCCTTTGGGCTGAGGAACGTTTGCCCGAAGGAATGCCATCTGCATTTTCCCCTTCTCTGAGTCAAAAGCTGACAGTAGCCTACTTTGGGCACCATAGGTTTGTTTCCAAAATTGGTTGTATGTGTCTATCTTCAAGGCTTCATTTCAAACCTTTGTTTCCTTGAAGATATCCATGATCCTCTTCTCTGGCTCGCTTGAAGTAGATGTACTTGTGTGCATAATCTGATGCTGCTCTTGTGAGGTTGTGGAGGTGGTAGGAGATTGTGTAGACTGATCACCCACTAATGGAGATACAAGAGGCTCATTAGTGGTGATGAGAGTTTGTTGCTCTAATTATTTGCTAAGGCTTAGTGTGGAGCTAAGCTTAACCTTATTTCTGTACAGGCTTTTAAATCCCTCAATAAAGATATCAGTCCCTAAAGGAGACTCTTCCTCTCTACTCCTCTTGGCTGTCTTTTCTTGCATTATAGGAGTGTGCACTATTGATGAGGAGATCTGATGTTCTTCTACCTCCTGTAATTAGTTCTCAACCCACTCTGGTTGATTCTTATATTTTTTTATCTTTGGCCTAGGTGTGTGAAAATAAGGAGTAGACTTGGTTTCTACCCTTAATCTCGAAATTATCCCTAATGGATCATAGGACCAGGTAAAACTAAGATTAAACTATATTTACCTGAGGAGTTTGTCAACCTCTTGACCTAATGCTCTGATGTTGCAAATGAATGGGCCAACCTGTGTTTTTATCTAAACTGAGACTTTTTTTGGAAACAAAATGGACTTCATCCACGTTGATCATCTGCCTGATGTATTCTAAGGAAAAAATCCTCGTTGGGAGGAATTTTTTCATCTTATATGGTGGCAACTCACATCCAAAAATTCTTATCTCTGTGTAATTCTCATATAAGTACCAGTGTCCTATTTGTACCTATTCTCACAGCTGCAAGACCTTTTTGACTTCTTCACTAATCCTTGGTTCAGTTCTACTACTTAGGAGGCTTATGGTTGGATGGACAAACATCTTAGTAAACTATTTTAAGTATATTCTTTCAGCTCTTTCATAGCCAGAGTGTTCTAGAAAATGACCAACTAGTGGTTTCCTTTCTCATCCAGCTTTTGCAATGACAAGTTCATGTTGTCCCCCTAAAAGTATAGGAACATGTGGACTAAGATAGAGGCATATTTGAATACCTCCTCTATGGAAAACTTGACAAATTGTTGATGAATAGACTCTGCAAGGAAATGGATGAAATTGAATACAATTGAGGGCTTATCATCATTAGAAAATATGGACAAAACTCCTATAATGTACTCATCTACCAATCGGTCATAGTAGTAGCCAAGGAGGTAAGAAATGACAATGATTATCTACTTGGATCTCTCAGGGAATATGGCTAAGGGATAAGGAGGATTTTTCTTTGGTAATGCAACATCTTGTGTTAAGAATAATTCAAGAGTTTGGGCTCTCTTAGAAAAGTCTAATTTTTGGTATATTTGAACCAGAGCTTCATAAGAAAATGGGGTAGCATTGTTGACTGTGGGGACTTGCATCATTTCATCAATAGCCTGAGGGGTTATGGTGAATAGAATTTTTCCATTTGGATTGACTATGGCACTTTGGCTTGGTAGATATGAGACATGGCATTTTCTAATGAAATCAAGAGTGTTGTGGGTACGAGGAAAAATGGAATGAGGTAGGTTTGACTCTCACAACTTCATATCATCTAATTTATCAACGTATTTATCTTTGAGCCAGCATTACATCTCGAAGAGGTCAAGCTCACAGAGTGTTTTGTGGATCTTGTAGTCTATATTAGCCATAGGGATATGATGAAGATCTAGAGGAGGATAGATCAGAGGATTAACAATTTCCTCTCATCCTTTGTACTTGGGAGGCATGATGGCTAAGGCTGAAAATGAAAACTTGATTGGGAAAGGAGACAATTTACGAACAAATAGAAAGTTCTGGGGCCAGGAACAGAAGGAATAATTTGACAATGATCAGGCAGGTAGTGTCACTGGCAGTTGACAATGTTGGGATCTGGCGAGCAACATGTAATCAAAGGAATGGTAGTGATAAAACAAGAATTTTGTAACCTGCAAACAGACAAGAAAAAGGTTTATATAGTTGTTCTAGTTTTTGGTTCGTCACGTGGGTCTGTTGAGTTAACGGATAAGCAAATTAAATGCTTAACGGATTGATTATGGAGGGAATGGATATGATTTGATGGGGTTAATGGGCAAATGAGGTGGCAACATATGAATAGTGGATGCACAACGGTCAAGTAAGTGGTATTGGGAATGAGGAATTCAGCTTTACAGAGTGGGGGGTGAGCCGTTTGTGGTTTTTCTCATCGGGTGTCTGAAATGTTGTGGAGTTGCCACATAGGGATGGGAACAGTTTGGTATACCTCCAATTTTAGACACAGCCACCCCCCCTCCCCTTGGTCAACTCCCCGACGGTAAAGCTCAGATGGCAAGGTGGGGCCAAAATGGCATGAGGGTTGTCGAATGAAAGGCGATAAGCAGAGTTGAAGAGTGATATGGCAGACAATTAACATGATTTGATGTGATGGATGTGATGTCGGGAAATATGAAATATAAGGAAGGTATGAACTTAGGGAAATGATATGAAGGGAATGGATTAGCTGAGGGGTGATATGGGATTAATACTTAGGTTATGGTTTTTTTTTTTTTTTTTTTTTAAGTTAGGACAGTGTTAATTGTTGAGCAATAAAAGGTGTCTTTTTAACTCCTAATTATCTTCACATTAATTGTCAACCCAGCGACGACGTTTTATTTCAAGAGTGTACTCAGTCTGAGGAGGTTATTTACTCAAGAGTAATGTTTTGTAGTATAGTGTTTAAAATGCGAAAGTAAATGAATGCTTAAAATAAAATCTACTTACAATTAAAAGAAAATTAACACTCTTAAACTTAAATCATTCACTCAGAAAACTACAGCAATTTATCAGTCAAGGATGTAGTAGCAATAACTCATTCCTTGTTTAACTGATATAAATTAAATCAAGCATAAATAAGATCCACAATCTGAGAACTTAGGCATCGATAGCCAATGTTCTTTACAGTTGTTGATCTCACACACAACGCTAAATAACCAATTGGAAATTGCAAAGAACTAAATCAATCGTGCTACTACATCTTAATCAAAATGAGACAATTGTGCTAATTATAAGAATGCTGAAAGGCAAGATTAAATAATTGCAGAAAATAAATGAACAACAATGCTAAGTATTAGAAATGAACAGCCAAACTATTATAGCTATAATGAATATAACACTGTTAAATTACTGGAATGAATAGCAAAGCTATTTCAATAGAAATGAACAACAATTTGTAGTGAACATCAAATTCTGAAATGAACAACGAAGCTTTATATTTGAAATTCACAACATAACAATATAATTTGAAAAGAATAATAATCTCTGTTATGATGGAAAAGAACAGCCACACGATTCAATCACAACTTGTGCAATAAAACAATTTCGTAAAATACTATAACAGCACGCTGTAAAAACATGAAACTGTAAAGCAATGCGATTCAAAGAAATAAGAATTAAATCAAACCATCATACGACAGAAATTGTAAAGATATAATACAGCAGCAACATAATCCACCAAAGGTTGGGCCCTTAGCTGCCAGCGAATGCTGCTGGGCTACTTTAGATGAGACAAATGAACAACAACCTCCAAATTATATATTAATCATCAAACTATGAAATCATTACAACAGCAGAAGCTTTGAGGATTACAATGGTAATGCAACAATTCCTCTTTCCTCCTATCCTATTCCATCTTGAATAATCCATCATCATTCTTGAATCTCTAATTCTGAATCCTCCATTCTAAATCCATCATTTTTTTCTCTGATCTCTGTTCTGATTTAAATACACAGAGAGCAGACAGTAGTTACAACTGTGATGATTACAATATGATCATTATTACAAAATTGGATTGTTTCTAACCAATTGATCAATAAGAAAATATATTTCCATCCATCTTTCAAAAAGATTAAGGCGAATTTGGCTTTGCAGCTGAGATTTGGAGGATGACTGCAACAACAAATCTGAGAAAATCGTGCTCAAAGAACCCTGCGTTTTTTTCAATACAATTCGAATTTGGGCAAACTGTTCTTTGAATAAAGTTAATTTGCTCCATTCTAGACAAAACCCATGTTCTGGATTTTCCAGATTCTTCGTCATTTGCCCATAATCTCAACCGCAAAACTGTCACTTCTTATTCCAGCGAATTTCTGAGTTGGGACATTTAATGATCAAATCTTCAATCTGGAAATTAACTTGGAGGCTAAAAATGATGAGTAATGTTACAACCAATTTATTAATAAAATCATGCATAATCATCAATTTATTAAAAATAAAGGAGAATAAATAATATTCATCCATAAGAGCATAAATCATTATAAAATGGATTTATATGATAAATTATAATAAATAACATGATAAAGAAAAGTAAAAATGGATGAAATAAGTGTTTAAAAAGTGGTTGTATTTACGACCCAACACACTCCCACACTGAATATATTGCATGTCCTCATGCAACAAAAACTGAATATATTGCATGTTCTCATGCAGCCCAAAGACAAAACCCATGTGTTAACCAAGCAATAAAAAATTTGTTCATCCTAGCTCATGAAGTGGATAGAACAAATGAATTCTTCCTCAATTAATGAATATTCAATTTTAGAAATCTTGATGAAGGCGTAACAATTTTTACAATGACATTCAAGTTATGTGTATATGGAGTTGCAACAAAATATGATATAAGTAAAAGCAATTGTCATTAACCATTTTCCCAAAAACTACAAACCAGCTTTTGCTGAAATTTAGCAAGAAGATTTCTACTATATTAATGCTTCTATGATCCAAAAATTAGATCATTTTGATGCACGGATCATGAGATATAAACAAAATGGTGGTAGGTGATAGTGCATGATTTCCAAATTTTATGAACCAATTTAGCTTGAAATTATCTGGGTTTATGTATTTCAATGATATGTCTGTGTTTTCCAGAAATCACAAGAATTGAGTTCATAGTTTTAAAAATATATGGAAATCAATTTCTGCATTGAAAGTGTATGCCTTAAATGAGAAAGAAAGTAGAAAACATCCATCATGCGTAGCAATTCCTCCCCCTCTGAAGAATTAGCATGCCCTCATGCAATGCTAGAAAAAAATTGAGGTGGTTGCTACCATCTGTTGAATTCTATGCTTGGTGTAAAACAACATGGAATAAGAGAGGGGTTGAGAATGAATAAGAATAGCAATGGATGATAAAGAATATGAATGGCATGGTCATAAAAAAGAAATGAATGAAAGCAGCACTCCCCCAAGCTGAAAGATGATATGACGCTAAAAAATGGCAAGTGGTAAAGATGTGGAATGAAGGATGATAAATAATGCTCAAAATGGATTTTCATGAAATTCTCCTAAATTCGTAATAAATCAGAAAATTATGCTTTTTTACCTCAAGTTTTACCTCCAAAAAGAAAAATGTGGAATGACATATATGTACTGGCATTTGTTGAAGCTGATGTAGGCAGAGTTAATGCTGAAAGTGATGCAAAAAGTGGAATCCAGGCAAGCACATCATGTCTGAACAATTGGTCACGTTCGCAAGTTGTTCGAGCCTCTTTTGTTAGTTGCAATAGTGTGGGCATGCTGCAAATAGAGTTTCCCCCCATACTTGTTATTCTCTTGTAAACAAATCACTATTTTGCATACAATTTTCTTGAATCCATAGTGGTAGTTTTGAATAGCAACAAATTAAGATGCATGCAAAATTTTCAATCAGAAAAACTTTTGTATACATGCAATACTAATATTTTGCCAAATCAATAAGTTATGGAAGAGTGCAGTAATCATATCGCATGCTATCCCATAATGCATGCATTCCCTCTTCCAATTGGAAAAGGGATTCCATGACCATAAAGCATATGAAAGGTGTTGTGATGACGGCAAGGCAAGGGAATGAACAATACAACAGTAAATGAAGCACAGTACACATATCAATGATAGGATGACAAGAGTTATGGTTATAATGAGAGCAAAGTGTATAAAGATAGTTATGAATAAGAGATAGGACGCTTTTGATTGATGATAAGTTATGCGAAAAAGAAAAAAGACAGCAATATGCCAAAAAGATGCTTTGCTAACGGTATTCTAGCTGAAAAATGATGTGATTGATCTAAAAACATTTTTTCATGCGTAAAGGTTCAAAACAGGGAAAAAAATTAAGGAAATAATTTCTCTGATAAAAAGAAAAAATAAGAAAAGGGTATTATAGTAATAATTAATAATAAGATATAACTTCAATACCATAAGTAGAGCCTCTGCTGCCAGTAGCCATCCATAGCCTCGGCAGGGTTGCTTTTTAACCCATATGAGCTAGGATCCTCAATTTATAAATGGAGAGTTCCAGTGCTGTTCTACAGAAGAGATCAATGTGCTGGCGTGGTAACCAGATAACCACACTGCCATTCACTGGGATATAGCAAAAGTGACCAGGTTGGCTCGTGATGAGACCTCTTGTTCCAAAGATAATTTGGCTATCCAATGGATCATAACCCTGGTGTAGTGGCTATAATGGGAATGTCACTTTGTTACAGCCTTATGAACATGTTAGGCTAGCTCGTAATGAGAACCCCTATCTTCCATCTGTGAACAACATTTTGTTGTTATTACACATTTTTATGATAAAAAGAAGGAGGCTCAGTACTCCTTAAGAGTAGGGATGGTGGAAAAAGTTTGAACATGTCAATAGAAAAAAAAAAACCCATAATATCATTTATTACAAACAAAGAAGATTATAACCAGGAAGGGTGGAACTAGCATGGTATTAAGATGATCAATCAGTATCATGTAGAGCAGAAAACAATGTAGTAAAGTAGTATATAAATAATTGTATCCCTTTTGAAAAGAGTCTATCATCAAGGAGTTGTCCTGTTAAAGATCATAACGTGAATGATATTAACTTGCTTCAATAGAATCCATAATTCATAATTATTGTCCTTATAAAAGTAGTGTACTTCATGCCATGAAAGAGAATCAGTAATATGTTGTTGAGATGAACTAGGAATAAGCCCACAAGAGGAAGGAAGGGTTACTCTCGAAAATGCTCACAAATTGTTGCTCTTTTGAAGGAACAACAAAAACACTCAAAAATGTGTTGTTCCTTGTAGGAAACAACAAAGAAAATGCATGACAAAAAGCAAAAATACACATGAAAAGGTGTTGTTCCCTGTAGGGAACAGAAAAAATTGCATGTGAAAAAGTGTTGTTCCCTTACAGGGACAACAAAAAAATGCAGAAATGTTGTTCCTTTGAATAGAAGCAACAAAAATGTGAAAGTGCTGAAGTGTTGTTCCTTTTGGAAAGGAACAACAAAAACATGAAAGTGCATAAGTGTTGTTCCTTTTTTACAGGAACAGCAAAAACGTGAAAGTGCAGAAGTGTTGTTCCTTTGAAAAGGAACAGCAAAAACGTGAAAGTGCAGAAGTGTTGTTCCTTTGAAAAGGAACAGCAAAAACGTGAAAGTGTAGAAGTGTTGTTCCTTTGAAAAAGAACAACAAAAACGGGAAAGTGCAGAAGTGTTGTTCCTTTAAAAAGGAAGAGCGAAAACGTGAAAATGCAGAAGTGTTGTTCCTTTCGGAAAGGAACAACAAATACGTGAAAATGCAGAAGCGATGTTCTTTTCCGAAAGGAACAACAAAAACATGAAAGTGCAGAAGTACTGTTCTCTTGAAAAGGAACAGCAAAAACGTGAAAGTGTAGAAGTGTTGTTCCTTTGAAAAGGAACAACAAAAATGAGAAAGTGCAGAAGCGCTGTTCCTTTTCAAAGTAACAGTAAAAATGTGAAAGTGCAGAAATGTTGTTCCTTTAAAAAAAGAACAACAAAAGCGTGAAAGTTCAGAAGTTCTGTTCCTTTAAAAAGGAACAGCAAAAACGTGAAATTGCAAACGTGAAAATGCAGAAAAAAATGTGAAAATGCGGAAGTGTTGTTCCTTTCCGAAAAGAACAGCAAAACGTGAACGTGTAGAAGTGTTGTTCCTTTAAAAAGGAACATCAAAAACGTGAAAGTACAGAAGTGTTGTTCCTTTGAAAAAGAACAACAAAAATGTGAAAGTGCAAAAGTGTTGTTCCTTTTTAAAGGAGCAACAAAAGTGCGATAGTGTTGTTCCTTTAAAAAGGAACAACTAAATGCGGAAGTGTTGTTCCTTTGAAAATGAACAACAAAATGTACAATCATACAATGCAAGCACGCAAAAAAATGAATTAACCATTCACGACATTGATGCTAAAAATGGGTTACAATTTGAAAGAAGCAACACCTGAAACACAAAATATAAGGGAAATCGGAAAAGAAACAACTTTTTAAAAACAGTATGTAAATAAATAAATTAAGTTACAACAACTATGATGTTATATATAAAAAAATGATATCTTTAAAAAATGTTTTGGCAACAGTGACAAGGCATGAATCTTAAAATGGAAATCAATTCTTCATTTCTTCTATTATGAATTCATTGGGTAATGAGTTGGATGAAATTCCTTTGTTTCATTAAAATTTCTTTCAAAAATCACTCGTCCATAAATTGACATTCTTTTTCTCCTAAGACCTGCAAAAAAACGACTGTCTACCTGCAATAAAACATTAAATCATGGAGAAAGAGAGGTGATCGGGCTCTCCTAATCCAATAATTATGTAAAAAAACAATAATTTGTTACTCTGTATAACAAATCTACTAAGAAAATAACAAAGTAAAATTTATTTGTCACCTGCGGGAGAGCAGTGGTCGACCATACTAACCAGTAGTGTTTTAATCACAACTTCTTTGTTTTTTGATCCAAATTGAGTGATTCCATAGCCAGATGAGAGCTAATTCAAATTTGTATCTCCAATAGAAATAGTTTTTAAAAATTCAATGATATGATATGTCAATTTTAGTTAGAATAACCTACATAACAGAGTCATTTTCGATTACCCCACTTAGAGCAACAGTGAATGTTTTAAGCATATATTCTTCGTTTAATGTCAGATTCGAATGATTCAAATTGGAAATGAAAATAAATTCATTGTTTTATCTCCAATAGAAACAAGTTTTGAAGAAAAAAAGAATTGATAATTCAAATATTCTAAGGAACAGCCGAAAAGACAGAGTTTTAAGAGTGTTGATTTACAATAGGAAGTCAGTATTTTGATCATAACTTCCCCATACAGTATCAAAAATGAGTGATTCTAATTGCATTGTAAACTAGATTCATAGGGGAATCTACCATAGAAACAGGTTTTAAAAATATGGTCATGTAGGCCTCCAAAAACCAACTGTCCCAACTTAGTTCCTGAGCTGCCCGCTAGACACTCTGTCAATGTTTCGGTTCTAAATTTTTGGTTTCAAATCCAAATTGAGTAATTCAAATTGGGTTGGAAAGTAGACATCAAGAGCTACTTATTATAGAAACAGGTTTTAAAAATATTGTCTTTTGTTCCCTCAAAACATGACTGTCCCGACTGTGTTTTCAGAAATTTCGTCAAGCCCACAAGCAAAAAAAAATATGATATTCAAACATTTTTTCAAATTAGTGATAGAAATAAAAATGAGTGTTTGTAGAACTATTATTTCTGTTATAAATTATCTACATACACAAATGAATTAAAAAAATTATCACCGATGTTGATTTACATAGCATGTTGCAAAAAAAACAACTAGTTTTACATTAAAACAAAATGTATTTATTCATGTCATTATTTTTTTATTTTCTACACAAACCTATTTTGATTTGAAAAATGAATATGACTACGTATATGAGTACTTGAAATGGAACCATTTTCAAAATAGGGCTTCATGTATGCACATAC
This sequence comes from Pinus taeda, assembly GCA_000404065.3. Taxonomy (NCBI): domain Eukaryota; kingdom Viridiplantae; phylum Streptophyta; class Pinopsida; order Pinales; family Pinaceae; genus Pinus; species Pinus taeda. The sequence goes on from APFE031633725.1 coordinate 22,134, forward strand.
CCAAATTTAAAAAATGCATATTAATGAATATTAGGGTATGAGAAGCCAACTTTCCTTGAAAATATGGTGTCAAAAATTGTTGGAGTATGGAGTGATGCTGCAAACAAATAATGGAGTGAAACTAATATTCAATATACCCTTTACTTTCTTGATTTCCCATTGCCATCATACCATGAAATTCTTGAGCTTTTAAAATGGCGTGTTGATGCAAACTAAAAGAAACCTCAATTTCTTCCATAACTTCTACAATTTTTGAATTTGAAACATTCTGAATCTCATTGTAAGTTTTTTCAAATGGCGCATGTGAGATAGAATGGGTGGGAAGGGTCGGTAGATGTTGCAGTTCAACATTGTAAGCATGTTGTACTGGTTTATTGTGGTGAGCGTGTGGAATTAGTTGAGCAAGAAATTGTGTACGGAATTGAGCATTTTGATGATGTAGATGATCGGGTTGAGTGGATGATTTTGATATGCAAGCAGGATGTTGTGGAAGTGCTGGTGAAGAATATGGAGAATGTGTTTGTGCTACAATATGATAGAGAGTAGTCATGCAATCATAAGGTGAACCATGTCAAACTTGTAGACAAGTTTGGTGGGGGTTATATTGACATGGCTGCCCTAACATATTAATATTCCATAATGGATTATGCAAGTAAGAGAATGGAGAAGAAGTGTTTTGAACCATACATGTAAGCCATGATTTCCATTGTTTTGACCTTGTTGCAGCGTCCTCATCTCTTTGATATGCTACTTCCATCCTAGATAAGGAAGAATGAGTATCTATGAGATGCTCCTTTTGGAAATGAGGGAAAAACACTTCTTCAATTTCTTGATTTTTCTAAACCTGCAAAAAATTCAATTGTGAATTTAGAGAGCTAATAATATCAATTTTAAAATGTTCAAATAAATGATTGATTTCAGCGCTTATATCTCCTGTTCTTGTAGCATATTTGGAAAACATAGAATAAACATCTCTAGAATTCTTACTAGCCTTGGAGATTCCTCTTGAATACCTTATGCACAATTCACAAACATCATCATATGAAAACTGAAAAACATCACCTTTTCCTATCAGATTTAAGAGTTCTAAAAATTAATTTTTGATTCCTTTGAGTATGAGTGTTTTTAAAATCTCTTTTTCCAAATGCTTATGTTTTGATTTTTGAAGGTTGTATTGAAATCGTTCCACATAGTCCTCCAAGCTTTCATCTTCCCCTTGTATCATAGCAAAAATATCTTCATTGTTCTTGCAATAGCCCTGGTACTTCTTCAAGAATATGTTCTTCATGTCCTCCCATGTTTGGATGCAGTTCCCACCTAGGTTCATGAACCATCGGAGAGCTGCTCCTTTTAGAGTAAGAGAAAACACTTTCAACCTTTGATCATTAGTACAATAATCATATCTCTACAAAGTATTTCGACTCAAATAAGAATGTATCTAGATCTTCATTTGTCAAACCATGAAAATTTGGTAGAGAATATGGGGGAATTATGTGCATTTGTGTCACTCCTCCTAGATCTTTGATAGGAAATTCAAAAGTAGAAATGTGAGCCATTTCTTACCATAATAGAAGATGTTCTTCATGTGTTTATTTGAGGCTTCTCCTTCAAATGTTCCTGTCAATTGGTTAGTGAAATGGGAGGTGCTTATATCACCACTTAAGTGAAATCATGAGATTTGTTTTTCAAAATTTCAATTTTCTTTTTTTAGTCATTCACAAAGAAATTCAAACATTTATTTCTACCCTAAATTCTTTAACAATTTTGTTGGAAAGTGGGTGGGCGAGCAGGGCTTCTACATGCTCCATACGCAGGTTTTTACCTTCCGTTTTTAATACCTAATTCTTTCATAACAAGCACTCATCAGATGCATACTACTCTTTTAAAATGGCTACAATCTCCCCGGCAACGGCACCAAAATGTTGAGTGATAAAAAGTGTCTTTTTAACTCCTAATTATCTTCACATTAATTGTCAACCCAGGGACGACTTTTTGTTTCAAGGGTGTACTCAGCCTGAGGCGGCTATTTACTCAAGAGTAATGTTTTACAGTATAGTGCTTAAAATGCAAAATTAAATGAATGCTTGAAATAAAATCTACTTACAATTAAAAGAAACTTAACACTCTTAAACTTAAATCATTCACTCAGAAAACTACAACAATTTATCAGTCAAGGACGTAGTAGCAATAACTCATTCTTTATTTAACTGATATAAATTAAAATCAAGCATAAATAAGATCCACAATCTGAAAACTTAGGCAGCGATAGCCAATGTTCTTTACAGTTGTTAATCTCACACACAATGCTAAATAACCAATTGGAAATTGCAAAGAACTAAATCAATTGTGCTATTGCAACTTAATCGAAATGAGACAATTGTGCTAACTATAAGAATGTTGAAAGGAAAGCTTAAATAATTTCATAAAGTAAATGAATAGCAGTGCTAAGTATTAGAAATGAACAACCAAACTATTATAGCTATAATGAATAGAAAAATGTTAAATTACTGGAATGAATAGCAAAGCTATTTCAATAGAAATGCACAACAATTTGTAGTGAACATCGAAGTTTGAAATGAACAACGAAGCTTTATATTTGAAATGCACAGCATAACAATATAATTTGAAAAGGATAATAATCTTTTTTATGATGGAAAAGAACAGCCACACAATTCAATCACAACTTGTGCAATAAAACAATTTAATAGAATACTATAACAACACGCTGTAAAAACATGAAACTGTAAAGCAATGTGATTCAAAGAAATAAGAATTAATTCAAACCATCATACGACAGAAATCGTAAAGATTTAATACATCAGCAGCTTAATCCACCAGAGGCTGGGCCCTTAGCTGCCAGCGGATGCTGCTGGGCTACTTCAGATGAGAAAAATGAACAGTGACCTCCAAATTATATAACAATCATCAAACTGTGAAATCATTACAACAGCAGAAGCTTTGAGGATTACAATGGTAATGCAACAATCCCTCTTTCCTCTTATCCTATCCTATTCCATCCTGAATAATCCATCTGTTAATGCTCAGGTTGTCCCTAAGCTCCTGAAGGGATACGGCCGAGGTAACCACAAACCAATCTTTGGATTGCAGGTTCTAGCCCACCTGCAATCAGAGAGGGCTCTCTCTTAATGATTTAGCTCTGTTGATGATGATTCTAGGCTAGCTATTGGGTTCGGTGGGTTTTTTTTAAGTTTGGATGGGGTTTGAATGGAAGGAAATTGCATTCAAGCAGAGAGGCAAGGGATAGTGTGATAGGTTTCAAACCATTGGGCATGGAGTCATGGATTAAGGCTTGCTGTTGCGTTTTCTTGGTCACAAGAGGGTTGTAGAGCAGGATAGCTACACATGAAACAATACTAATTTCTGAAAAGATGGAATGAAAGTCAGAGATGAAAGGCAATTAAGAATCTTTCATCAGCTAACATAGAAGGGAGGTGAATGAATGGTTATCTAGGAGCAGTTAAGAATTCCTAAATCAACATTCATATGTGAAAGAAAATAGTGTAAACACCATCATCATTCTTGAATCTCTAATTCTGAATCCTCCATTTTGAATCCATCATTTTTTTTCTCTGATCTCTGTTCTGATTTAAATACACAGAGCGCAGATAGTAGTTACAACTATGATGATTACAATATGATCATTATTACAAAATTGGATTGTATCTAACCAATTTATCAACACGAAAATATATTTCCATCCATCTTTCAACAAGAGCAAGGTGAATTTGGCTTTGCAGCTGAGATTTGGAGGATGGCCGCAACAACAAATCTAAGAAAATCGTGCTTAAATAACCTTACGTTTCTCTCAATACAAGTCGAATTTGGGCAAACCAGTCTACATAAAGTAAATATGTTCCATTCTGGAAAAAACCCATGTTCTGGATTTTCCAGATTCTTCTTCATTTGCCCAGAATCTCAACCTTAAAATTGTCACTTCTTATTCCAGCGAATTTCTGAGTTGGGACATTTAATGATCAAATCTTCAATCTGGAAATTATCTTGGAGGCTAAAAATGATGAGTAATGTTACAACCAATTTATTGATAAAATCATGCATAATCATCAATTTATTAAAAATAAAGGAGAAGAAATAATATTCATCCATAGGAGCATAAATGATTATAAAATGGATTTATATAATAATTTATAATAAATGACATGATAAAGAAGAGTAAAAATAGCCGAAATAAGTGTTTAAAAAGTGGTCATATTCACAGCCCAACAAAGACTTTGTGACAAAGAAATTGATCAAATTGAAGGAGGGAGTTATTCAAAGAAGTTGGTTGTCCCATTATCTCCACCTAAGGAGTTTATGTAGGTCCCTAATTAAGAGGGAGACTGGAAACAAGTTTCTTACTTGGAAGAAAATTTGAAATTCCTAAGCCAAGTGGGAGATTAGGTACATTGTTTGTGTAGGAATGATTACATTCCTTTATTGAAATATGTCCATCCTAATTGAGAGGGAGAGATAGACACATCATTCTGGTCTTCACCTAGGAAGACAGAATAAGAGGATTGGGTAATCATTTGGCATCTGATACTCTTTGAGGATGAGATAGGGCATCCAAGATAATAGTAGTCATGGAGGACTAATATTATTTGAGAACTCAGAATCCAAGATAAGAATAGTCCTACTGGAAGACACCTTGAGAACCTGGTTGGGGTATGTTTCGAGAGAGATAATGATGAGTGTTCCTATAAATCATTGGTCCCACCCGCATTGGACAAAGAACTTATGGAGAGATAGATATGTTATTCAAGGCCTTGCTATGTGAAAATTTTGGTTGATATGATGCTAAACAAACGGGTTGTCAATCCAATTCTTCTTATGAGAAATTCTTCAGATTGAGAATGACCAAGTACCATTATGAATACCTCCCTAATTAAGAGGGAGAGTTGTAAAATGTAACTAGGTTCAATCTTCATAATGACATGTAATTGTGACTTTTGTAAATGAAAAAAAGAGAATAAAATTATTTTGTAATGCCTTTATTTCATGGGTTTCATGAGCAAGAATGGATCTCATTGAGAGCCTTAGGATTTTTCAAAAGGTCAATGTCATGTATAAAGATATGTCAAATGTATTCTAGAAAATATCCCTCCAAATACAAGCACAATCCTCCTCTTCATATGTCGACCTGCAATATGAAAAAATGTATCATGTCATCTTATTAATATGCACCAACAACTATAAATTGTAACCTCGACCTAGTCCACAAAGACAGAATTTCTGTCATATCTCTCTGAATTTTTCAGTGGAAACAAAATTGTAGACTTCACATATATCTAAGAATTTGCAAGAATAGAAGTTTGGATGACCCTCTGAATTTGGATGGGTATTCATAGTATATAGTTCATATGATAGTGCAGAAGAAAGTTCGAAGACAATACAACAATGAAGAAGTGAGGAGTTGATCTCAGCAATACAATTCATATCTCTCTCTATATATTTTTGATGGATGGTGGCACATGAGATAACAATTTGGAATGAGAAAGTGTTGAAGGGAAATCAGATCCCTCTAAAGAGGCAATAGAACTCGGATCACAGTGACAATAATATATGAAGTGGATATAATCACATAATAGATGTTACCTTAGAGTACCTCTATTTTGGTGTTATATCAAGTGCATTAAGGCATTTTTTATGACATGAAAGTTCATTTTCATGAGAATAGATGATCTTAGTTTATGCTATGAAGAAGTTAGAAGTGGAAGAGAAGACGAGAAGATGGAAAAATGACGTGTGTCTTGGTCTTGGAAAGGCTACCAAGTCAAGGGTCTTGGTCTTGGTATTCGTCAATTGGAATCTCTATAAGAAGAATTTGTGTATGTTTTCCTCTCAAAGAGT
>APFE031633727.1:0-17200 GCA_000404065.3 Pinus taeda
TAAATTGCCTGAAGTGGCCGCGTTGGCTCCAGTCATGGACTGTTTCCCTCTTTTAGGGTTTTAACCATGTCAACAATACTGATGTATTGATCTGTGATATGTTTGTAAGCAATGTCCTTTGGTGTTCTGTCTGAGGAACTTACCCTGTAAATTCCTACAAGGTGGTTGAAACTCTTCTTGTTCCTGGTCATGTGGAAAGATGCTCCTTGAACACATTTGGCAGGTCCTTTGCCTCCTCTTCTGTTGATCACTGCAACTTTTGCTGCATCAGAATGCTTGATCTCCAGCCATCAAATCTGCCACTATCAATCTCTCTTGGTTGCTCCAACAAGATTGAACATAAGCTACTCAAACTGCCCACTAGTTTCTCTCCTACTCCTTCAAGGTTGTCAACTCTTAGGGACTTTCAAGCTGCCCACTAACAATGTCCTTTGTTGCTCCAAAGGATCACGTTCTTAGAGCCTTTGTTAAACTGCCTTCTTATCAGTGAGATGCCTCCCTGCATTCACTGAAGTAGGGCTTCATCAAACTGCCTCCTAACAACCCATTAGCTCCTCTATGAACGTTTTACATGAGGTCTTCTTTTACTGCCCACTTACAGCCACTTTGTTGCCTTGTTGCCTCAAAGATGACTGTCATAGAGCTCCATAGTCAGCTCTCTTAACTGTCACAAATCTACTCTTTTTTGACAGTACTTAAGGCATCCACCAGCCCTCTCTCAGTCTCCAATTCTGACTAATATAGGACATTCTTGGCAGACCACTTGACTCTGATTTGTCACATCAAGTATTGTACTCAAGGCACAAATAAGACTGCCCACTCAACAATACTTTAACACATCAAATCACAGTCCTTAGGGTTTATATCAGCAGCCCACTGATTGTCCTTTTTCCACTTCAACTTGACAGTCCTTGGGGAACGTTTACATGTTGTCCACAAACCTATTGGACAGACTTCACACTTCATTACCTTTCAGCAATCTCTTCCATGTGGCAACCCTCCACTTGTCCTCCGGTTCTTCCCTTTATCTCTGCCCAATCACTTCATGTTGGAAAGTAGCGAAGCAATGGATTCCTTGATTTGTGCCTTAATTCAAGGAATCGATTTAGTGATCTTCTTAATCGTGAAAAAGTTCCAGTGATGAGGACAAGTTCAAGAAGCAGTTTGACTAGTGCAAGTTTGTGGACAATTGAGTTATATGTCCCCTAGTGTGAGTGAAATTGGGAACTGAATGTTCAAGTGCAGTTAGCCTCCTAAATTTTAGGAAGATCCAGTTAACTAGTTGCATTGACTTTTCTTAACTAGAAAAGCTCCAATTCGACTTCCTAATTTAGAAACCCACTAACAATAGCCAAATCAAAGTGCTTATAAGGAGATCGAAGGCACACTCTGTATTCATTATTCTTGAGCACAAGTTTGTGAGCAAGAGAGCTTGTGGAGGAACGAGCCAAGGGTTTTCTTCTTGTGCGAGTTATTGTGGAGGGCAATTCCTCTTTGGAGTGCGCATAGAAATAGGGAAATTCCCTATTTAATAGGAGCTCAGCCAACGCTAGGAAATAGGAGGTTATTTCCTAAGGATTTGCGCTAGGAAATTGGAGGCTCTAGTGTGCATAGAAGGGGGAAACAGATCAGCTATCAAGCAGGCGTTTGAGGGCTACAACAGGCAGGAGAATCATTTTATGTTCATATTGAAACTAGCTTTTATTTGTATCAGATCTATTGCTTAGTTTTCCTCAATGAAATTATGAAGCAAGCAAGGGTTTTCCGAGCTGGGTTCCTTAGAAAATTGTTGTGTTCTATTGTGTGAATTTGTGCAATTATTTATGCTCTATTCCGCTACTATTTGGCAGAGAAATTTTATGTCTATTTGAAAAGAAATTTGTTTTCAGATTGTTCATATTAGCAGATCAGAATTTCATGGATTTTCTACATGGTATCAAAGTTGTGAACAGGAATCAATCAGCACATAGTCTTTAAGATGACAACTCACACAAGATTAGGATTGCAAGAGCAGGGTAGACTAAATGACTCCTAAAATTTTGATGTTTGGTAGGTCCGATATTATTCTTGTTGGAGGAGTTTCGGCTGAACGAATTCGTTGAGAAAGGTGTTGCAGAACCTTCAGATCTACACGAATTGAAACTCTTCCAAAGGCAGATAGCCAAGGCCAAGGCCAAGAGGATGATCCTGGATAGACTTCAAGATCATGTAGTCCCTCATATTGCAGGTAAAGATATAGCTAAAGACATGACGGATACCTTAGTCAAGCTCTACCAGAATTATTTCGAGAATCGGAAGATGGTCCTCAAAAAAAAGTTGAGGACAATCAAGATGTTGAAGGATGAGAGTGTAACTACCTATCTCACCAGAATCCAGGAAGTTTGTGATGAGCTAGCAGCTGTTGGAGAGCAAACCATGGACACAGAGCATACTTTTGTTCAAAGCATTACTGGACGAGATAAGTTGTCAGATTGGGAATGCCTCTGGAGTGGCTTCATCCAGGAGGAGCTCAGGCTCAAATTAGTTGAGCCTTCTAACAGCAGTGGCAAGGGTTCCAAGGTTGAGAAGGAGGAGGAGAATCTTGCTCTTGCGGGAAAAGTCAAAGGCAGAAAAGGCAAAGGGAAGAGCGAGAACAGTCAGAAGAATAATAAGAAGAAGTATCTAAGAAAGATCAAGTGCTTCCATTGCCATGTTTTCAGGCACTATGCTTCGAAGTGTCCTAATAAGTAGAAGAGCGGGTCGAATAAGGAGGATGTAGCTGCATCAGCTAAGGTAGATGAGTTTGCCTATCAGTTTGAGCACTTCTCATTGATAACTTGCATGGCAAGGTTAGAAGGGAGCAGTACGTGGTACATTGATTTAGGAGCCTCTTTCCATATGACTGGGAATCTAGTGTATTTCAGCCATCTAGATGAGAAGGATATGCAAGTGAATATCCAACTTGGAGATAATGGCAAGTATGTTACCAAGGGAGTTGGTATTGTTAGCTTTGAGAGGGAGTCAGGTAACACTCTTCATCTCAAAGATGTTCCCTATGTTTCAGCATTGAAGAAGAACTTGGTTTCGGTTGCTATCCTTGAGGATAAAGGATATGATGTCATCTTCAGCAGAGGTAAGGCTTACCTCCAGCATTTGGCTTCTAGATGTAAGAAGTAGATATGTGTGAGGATGAAAAATCTCTACAAGTTGCATGTAGAGACTAATGCGGCCTTGAGCAGCAAGGCAAGATGTGCAGATGTTGGTGAAGTTCGGCACAGGCGCATGGGACATTTACATTATGGGGCACTAAAGATTACTTAGCAGATTGCCACAGGATTACCAACAGGAGGCCTTGACAGGAGTGGAGTGTGCAAGGGATGCATGCTTGGTAAGTATGCCAAATCTTCCTTCCATGGTCACGATCGCTGAGCGAAAGGGATTTTGGCGCTGGTGCATTCAGATGTGTGCGCACTATGGACACTTTTCTTCTCCATCACTGATGAGACCCAGGTATTACGTTACTTCCATTGATGATTTTTCTCGGAAAACTTGGATTTATTTTATGAAAAAGAAAGACGAGGTCTTAAACAGGTTCATGGAGTTTAAGGCCTTAGTAGAGAAGAAGATCGAGAAGAATGACAATGGTGGAAAATATATCCCCAATGCCTTCAAGGAGTTCTGTGCAAAGGAAGGTATTAGGAGAGAGTTGATAGCACCTCATAACCCTCAGCAGAATGGGGTGGTTGAGGAAGAACAGGAGTATTGTTGGAGCAGCTAGAGCTATGTTGCATGATCAAAATCTGCCTAGGTTCTTGTGGGCAGAGACATGCAACACTACAGAATTTCTGCAGAACAAGAGTCCACATAGGGTGCTTAGACGAGTCACACCAGACGAGGCTTTCACAAGCAAGAAACCTGATGTTTCACATTCCAAATCTTTGGGACAAAGTTCTACTGTCATGTGTCCAAGGATAGTAGGAAGAAGTTGGATCCCACAATAGAAAAGGAAATTTTCGTCGGATATAATGAGACATCTCAGGCATGAAGGTGTGAAAATTCTATCACTACAACAACTGATTTATTTTACCTCGTTATCTGCTAATAAGTTATTTACTAAAAGCCTTCGGTAAACATTAAAATAAATTTTGCTGCAGATATCACACCATAATACAAAACAAACACATGCACAAGAATCAACACATCAACACAGATATTTTGGACAAATGTCCCCGGAAAAACCCAATGCAGGAAAACCAGTGCAGCAGAGGAACATTTTATTATTCAGCAATTCTTCAGTACCCAAATTGGATTACCCAACAGAGAACAAATTCTCTAGCACTTCTTCCAACCTCAGCGTCAGGCTTACTGGCCTTTACATAGCTCCCAGACCTACTGCGTCAACTCCTGCCTCTTTGCGTCAGCACTGGGCCTCTTTGTGTCACCCACACAAGCCTTCCAGTGACTGCGCAGTCTACTGCCTCTGCGTCTGCCTCTCCAACCTCTGTGCTGGTCTTCTGGTGTTGATCTCGACTATCTATTCTGGAATCTGTACCCGCTACCTCCTGCTGCTCCCCAAACCACAAGTTCGAATTTCTCAGCTAACCCCACTCCAGAAATCGAACTAACTGGTCTCCCTCACTCTATTCTCCAACTGACCCTCAAGCCTCTACTTATACTTTTCCTGTTGGTCCTTCAACGGTCGAGATTAAATCTCTAATCAACGGCTAAGATTAGATTTGGCTTGATCCATGACTTTTGGAACCTTCTAACCCAGTTTTATATTAATACCCATTAATATTTTTATTTTTCCTAAATTAGACTTAGGAACTCCATTAAAAACATTAATTATTTTAATATCTCCCAAACCGGTTAGAATCTGCCCAAACCATTTCTAGGCCTTGGAGATCTCATGTGCTTTAGCCTCTCCACCAATTTTCATGGCTAAAGCACATCCGATGCTACCCCAAATCAACAAAAGGGTGTATCTTTCAGGACTCAAGAAGACAGTTCTCAAGCGAGATGTGAGATTCCAGGAGGACTAGGCTCTAAGAGTTTCCTTATAGGGCAATTAACAGTACCTGAGGAGGAGCTACTCGCTCCCAAACAGGAGTCACAGATAGCATCTCAGAGTCAGCCACAGCCACAATCTAGTGGCAAGAGGGTAGCACAGCAAGATTTGTAGCGAGATGAGGAGGAAAAACCACGCCGAGAGCAGACAGATTAGCCAGAGCCACCCACCATAGGGAGGAAGAAGGCCAAGTGGGCCAAGAGGTTGATCCAAGTGGTTTAGGAGCAGGTTGAGTCTCCTAGCACAATGTTTAGGCAGAGCAAACAACCACAGCGGTACACAGGTTATATGGCACTGATTACAGAGTTGGACACTAAGCCTTCTTCTTCTAAGGAGGCAGCTTCTCAGCAAGTTCCTCTATTGTGAAACATGATGTCTGGGAAATTGTTGCACGACCTGAGGGGAAGTCAGTGGTTGGATCCATATGGGTGTACAAGTTGAAGCATGGAGCAGATGGGAGCATGGAGAAGTTCAAGGCCAGGTTTGTGGCCAAGGGGTTCTCACAGATTGAGGGCATAGACTATGAGGAGACTTTTGTCCTAGTAGCACAGTATTCATCCATTAGGAATATTTTGGCACATGCAGCACAGATGGGGTGGGACATCCACCAGACGGTCATGAATATAGTTACCCTCAATGGAGTTGTTATATAGAGCGGCCAGAGGGGTTCGAACAGTTCAACAGAGACACACATGTGTGCTCACTGAAGGGAGCTCTTTATGGGCTTAATCAGGCTCCGAGAGCATGGTACACTCAGATTGACAACTACCTTCAAGGATTGGGCTTCACTAAGAGTGAGGATGATGCCAACCTGTACTACATCACGGTTGGAGATCTTTTGCTCATTCTAGTTCTCTATGTCGACGACCTTATACTAACTAGAGATGAGAGATTGATCCAGGATTGCAAGGAGGACCTTGCAAAAGAGTTTGAGAAGAAGGATATGGGGCTTATGCACTATTTCCTTGGCTTGGAGGTTTGGCGGGGTGATGGTGAGATCTTCATGGGACAAGGCAAGTACACAGCAAAGATTCCCCGACGATTTCATATGTAGGATTGCCAACCCATGGCCACACCTCTAGTCACAAATTGGAGGAAGGTGATGTTGGCAGAGGAGAGTAAGTGGATCCGACAGTATACATGCCACACATTGGGTCGTTGATGTACTTGGTCAACACAAGACCTGATATTTGTTTTGTAGTCAACCAGCTAGGTCAGTTCATGGTGGAACCGACCAGAGTGAATTGGGTGGATGCAAAGCATGTGTTGAGATACCTCAGAGGTACAACGGACAATGGATTACACTGAGACAAGGAATTGCAATCATGCAAGTAGATCAAGGGAAATCGTATGTGTAAAAGGCAATGAAAAGGAAAGAAATAAATAAGAGTTAGGACAGGAATGAAAACTCAAGGTTATATGTAAATATGGAAGACAAAAGGTCAAAAAACCAAAAGGTTGTGCGCTATATTACGTAACATATGAAATGATTGACAGAAAAATGTTTATAGGTCAGGGGTGCAGAGCTTATCGAGCACGTACCACAACCGTTACGTGGGCTGGTAGCGAATTGCACCTCTAGAAGATGGGGAAACATTGTCGCATCGAAGCAGGGAACTCATGCAACAAAAATTCAACGGTGCAAATGAGAAGGGGGGGGGATATATATAGTATTTCATACATGAGAGCATCATTAATGCGCAATAAATGTCCTGTCACAAGGGGAGATGCAACCTCGGTGAGACAATGCGATCCATAAACATGAGAAGGCGCATTGCGCTACACTGTAAGTTGCATTACATTGTGCCATGCAACTTCTCATAAGATACTTGAGTTAAGATCTTGAACATGTTGACTTAGAATTACGCAACAGAGTTTGATGAGCTTAGCCATATAGATTTTTATAATTTGAACAAAGTGGACTCTAAAATTTGGCTCTTATCTAAAAATTTGGGGTTGTAGCTACTACAACAGCAGAAATGTGGGTCAATGAACACAACATCAATCACCAATGCCATTCATTTCCTTTTATTGTTGATGATTTCAATAGAAAAATGTGGGTGTATTTTTTATAATTGAAATATCTAGTGTTTAATTAATTTCAAAAGTTCAAAGTATTAGTAGAGAATGAGTCAGGTTGTCATATTGTCTCTCTTAGATTTGACATTATTGGGGAATTCTACTAAAAATAATTCAATAACTTTTGTGCTAAACATGGTATCCAAAGACAATATACTACATCCTACACCCCATAGCCCCATTGATTATGTATTTTGTCACTGATATGTATTGCAATCAACGGCATTTAAAAACTATTCACCCTTCCATGGTATATGCATGAGCAAAGTTCGCATATTGTCTCTAATGATTTGGAATCTTTAAAATGTTTTTTAATACAATTTAAATATTTTATGTATTTTTTTGTAAATTGAGTCATTGAAATTAAATCAATACAAGTCAATCCTAGTCTCTATTAACCCTCAATTGATTTCGAGTCCAAATATGATTTTAAAAACACTACTTCAAGCAATATAATTACCTTTGTTACTAAGTGGTTCACAAAGGATCATGAAAAAAATGAAATTGACTACAATGAAACATGATTTATTCAAATATGGACTCTTCGTTTGGTTGAAATCTCGTGCTTTTGTTTAGGAGAGTAGGCATTCATTATAGAAGGAATGATGCCCTTGATTGTGTGGTACCAAACATGAAGTGAGGGAACTCACCAACTTTCAAACCAAATCGCATTCTTTTGTTTGAAGACTAATCACAACACTTAAAACAAAGGGATTGTTGGCTTTTGATTGAAGTTTGATACCATCATTACTAGGAGAATAATTTATTACTTTTAAGCCGATAAATTCCAATCATGGAGTTGGTAGGGAACTAGTGGACCATCATTAGATGGGTCATGAGTCAACTAGAGCAATGCAAGGTTGGGTAATGGTGGTAAGAATGAAATCAAGTCACAAGGTATGTTACAAATGCAGATTGTAGAGATTAACACAATGAGGTTGCAGCCATATGGGCAAAGGAGATCCAAATGTAAATAAATGAGGTCACACCAATATGGATGAAGGCCCATGAGCTTCACCCTTCACGTGGTGAAGCCCAATCTCCTTTAGTATGTATGATGCAATTGACCAACAAACTACACTCCCTCTGTCCATATGCCATGATTTGACCAATAAACTACCCTTCCTTCCATATGATGGGATTGGAGGATGTGATGGGTGGCAAAGCTCCACATGCTAAACGGTGAATTTCGTTGATAACGCTCCTCATGCTAAATGGTGTGTGTTTCCGCTTTTATCCACACGTGGGATTGTTGTGGAGAAAATTTTGAGCTGCGCTTGGTGTGGCCTTGGGAGCAAATTTCGAGTTGAGGTTGTCACTCAATTCTCAACTCCTCAATCTAGGTTTAATCCTAGTCGAAGCCAAGAGGGGTAGACCCTAAAAGATATCTAAGGCTCAACCAATTAAGTTTCAGGAGTTAGTGAAGATGACAAAGATGCAATCCACTATATAGAATCAAAGTATATTCATCAGCATATACATCCACAAGTATTGAAATTGCAAAATGAAACCAAGAAACCAGTGGCAAATTATAAGTAATTGTTAAATAAATGTGCCAAGTAAAGATAATAAAGAAGTGCTTAGAAAGCAATGCGTGAAATAGAGATGCCTTCAAAGTAAAATGGAAAATGATAACTAGCAAGTACGATAACTTGAAAATACTTATAAATGTAATGAAATGCTAAACAAGTGATACTTGAAATATTAATGATTGCTCAAAATGAATAATACTTGCCAAATAAGAGCAAATGAAGCATAAACTCAAATATCAACCCTGCTTTGTAGTGTAGCGAATTAATCCTGGTAATTTTTAGCTTAAGTTAGTAAATTAGTCTTAGGGCAAGTTGTAAAGTAACTCCATTCCCTAGACCTTGCCATCACCCAGGCTCGGATCTCAGAGTAAGTAGACAATAGGGAATGGAGGGTCCCCAAAAAATACTGCAACCAACTTAAGTTGGAGGTAAATTATTATTGCAAAGATTGTCAAATTGTTAATGAAAGATTGCTTGCAAAATGAAAATACTTTAAGTAAAGGCAAAGCTACTCTATGAGATTTACTAGATCAATGGAATTGAAAGATATGTGCATGTGTTGCAAGAGCAAACAAATCTAAAAATTGCAAGAAAGAGAGAATTGCATAAAAGAGATGAATGCAAAATGAATGTAGCAAGTTAAGCTAACTAAACAAATGAAACTTATTCAATGGAGATATTGCATATGTGAGAGAAGCACATTAAGGTAAATTGCATGAAATAGAATTGGCATAGATAGCAAGCAAGAAATTAGATGCACTATGTGCTAATCTACTCTAATTCAGTTAAGTTGATCAAAACAAAAATAAAACCACTCAAGCATACACAAGAGTCTTCCCCAAATGGCGGGCGAAGGGGATGCCTGGGGGAACCCCCGAACCCCCACAAGAAAAATTGCCTTTATTAGATTATATCCGCCTACTTGAAAATGAGGGATGTAGAGTGATCTTTGGAAAGAATTTATTAGTGAATCCCTCAAAGGGGAAATGATACTCATACCAAAAATGTTACAAGTGATCTAATTTTCACTTGAAGGTTACAAAATAGGTTATGCGTAACTATTTACAACTCTTCAGCTTGGTTCCTCTCACAAATGAGATTAAGACCAAAAAGATCAAAAGCTCCCTTATAAGTAAATGGGAGATGTTTACAAAAGTGTTACAAGAAGGAATTCCCAGAGGATTTTATGTTGAAATTTCTAAGTCTAAACCGTTAGAAATTCTTCCTACACCATCTGGTTTATTTCACCTACTCATTTAATTACTTAACAAGTTATCTAACCATATAAATACTAAAAATAAACACAAGTACAGTCTCAACCATCTACATATCATCAACTGAAAGAATAGACAAACACACAAGGGACACTGTTATTTTCGGAAAATTGTCCCCGGAAAAACCAAACTTGGGAAAACTAGTGCAGCAGTTCTGAGGGTTTTATTATTAAGCAGCTTTCTTGAGTACAACTGGGTGCCAAACTGGCTCACCCGACAGAGAAATCAATCTGGCAGTAATACCTCTCTTCGGAAGCAGATATTCGGCAAGTCTGCTCCACGAAAGTCTCTCCAACGCCTCTCTTAGACTCTGCGTCAGCCCTCCTGGCCTCTGTGTCAACCTAGAACCCTCTGTGTTAGCCTACAAATACTTTGCGTTGGCTCTCTGACCCTCTGCTTCACCCAAGCAGGCCATCTTGCTCTCTACACAGTCACTTTGGCCCTCTGCGTGGCTCCTGCTGGTTCTGTGTCTGCCTCTGGGCTGGTCTCCCAACACTATCTCTGCCTCTCTACTATGCACTTACTGCCCCTTACTGCAACTCTGATCACTGGTTCGATTTCTCTCAGCAAACCCCGGTCTAGAAAATCGAACTGACTGATCAACTTGGTGTATCTCCCACTGACCCTCTAGCCTCCTATTATACTGTTTATGTTGAGCCTTCAACGGCCGAGATTAAATCTCTAATCAACGGCTAAAATTAGATTTGGCTTGATCCATGTCATTTAGAACCTTCTCACCCAGTTTTATATTAATACCCATTAATATTTTTATTTTCCTAAGTTTAGATTTGAGAACCCATTAAAAATATTAATTATTTTAATATCTCTCTAACCGCGCGGAATTTCCCCAAAAATCATTCAAGAGGACAATTCTCTTTTGCTTTCTAGATATACCTAAGAAGACAGCGAAAGGAAAGTTAGTAAGTAGCTCAGTAAAACTTATAAAAGAAAGTGTCAAAAGTCAACATGCATTAGGATTAACTCTCAGAAATATTGTGAATTTATCTCAATGAATCACTACTCTAATTTTGCTCTAAGGAGAACCAAGTAAACTTGATTTCTTCTTGGACAAAATAGACCATAACAAAAGCCTCTTATGTTGAGATTTCTTTAAAATTGTGCACATGATAAGTAACCCAAAGAGAAATGTATTTGAAAATGATGGGAAAAAAGAAATAGATGGGCTCTTTAAAGCCTCTTCTTTTTTGATCCTCTTGAAAGTCTAGGTATGGCCTCAAGTGAATTTAATTGTGGGCTCCTTAGTTGGCTTGGAGTTGGATAGTTTAACTAACAATGTCCACAATCTCCAAGTAACTTGGTTGCCTACACAAACTAAAAAAAAATCTGGCAAAACAATGATTAGCATCAAAGGGGGTTGACTCACATAATGGCAAATTTGGACAAGATGATCAACCAAGAACATACAAATCCCAACTTAACCTAGGATTTGTAGATTTTCTCCCCTAGACAACAATGCCCCTTCGGATGTTGGAAAATTTAACTAGTTTCGATCTTCATAATGTATGTTTGTCATTAATGTATTTATCATATTTCTATCATAGCATCTTTTTCATGCTTAGTCAACAGAGTCAAAAAGAATTTATTATAAGTCAAAAGAAAATGTACTTGAGTCATGTCCCACTTGGACATTTGTAAAAAGAAGAAAACTGAATTTTGTGTTGAGTCATAAGTCCACAATTTCACAAAGTTGGCCTAGTCCTCCAAAAGTCACCTATTCCACCTCTTGGACAGCTATATATAAGAAGCGAGTTCAACCCTCTTGGAACACACACATTTGATCACCAATAGAAATATCTGAAGATAGCAAAAAAGCAAGAGAAACCGAGTCAAGAGAGAGAGAAGGATGAAGTCAAAGAACAAGAAGAATATCCCAAGTTTGACCTAATTTTTTACCTTGGAAAAGCTCACATGTGTGACTCTAATTTCTGTGACAAGAAGCCGAATTTCTGAGGTTGCCACGAGCTGAATTTCAGGCCCCTAATTGCAGGTCTGAAACTTCTGAGATTCGACCAGTTTGGGACAGATTTGACCAGCGCTGACTGACTGTTTGGAGATGACTTGAGGACATTGACTTCAACTATTTGAAGATGACTTGGAGAAGTGTTTTGGCTTGGTTTCTTGGTGGCAGATTGGTCTTGGTCTTGGATATCTCATTTGATCTGATTCTATAAGAAAAGGATTGTTGAGTTTTCACCCTTGAGGGGTTTTTCCTGGCTTGTAGCCTAACTCGTGGTGTCTTTTGTCTCTTGGTGATCTTTATGTTTTATGCTTTTTGTATAATTGCTTGATGAAAAAGATATAAATAGTAATAAGAAGATAGCTAACACTCACAAGTAATTATCAAGAAGGAGAATATTTTTACACTTGATTCTCTAACATGGTATTAGAGCTAAGGTAAACGAAGAAAGGCTTAAAAATCACACTCCTGAAGACACCATTGAAGTAGCAACTCTCTTGAAGACATCATTGAAAGTTACTCTTATAGCAGCTCTCTCTCAAGTAAGTACTTCTCCAAGTCTCTATGTCTAACACTTCTAATCAAATGACATCTTTCTGCAAAGAGGGAAACAAGCTTGAAGGGCGTCCAACTTTAAAGCCTGGAAGAAGAGGATTGATTTATTTCTCATTGAAAATGAGGTCATGCAATTTGTTGAAAGTAAAGTTCCAACACTACATAAGAACAATGCTCAAGCAGTAGCCAAGTATAATAAGGGAGAAGTCAGAGCTCAAAGGATTCTATTTGAATCCATCAAATATTATCTCATTACCTTTGTTTTAGAATTGTCTAATCCAAAGTAGTTTATGATACTTTGGTGGAATTGTACTCTGTCAACACAATAGGTCACAAGATATCCTTAAATCCAAAGTAGTTTATGATACTTTGGTGGAATTGTACTCTGTCAACACAATAGGTCACAAGATATCCTTAAATCCAAAGTAGTTTATGATACTTTGGTGGAATTGTACTCTGTCAACACAATAGGTCACAAGATATCCTTAAAAAATCAACTCTATCAAACAAGGATGACAAAAGATGATACGATAGCTTCACATTTCATGAAGATATCAAAGATTAAAGACCAACTTCAAGAAGTCAGTGAATGTATATTTGATTCAGAAATGATTATTCTTGTAATCAATGCTTTACTTATAGAACGGGATGGTTTTTCCATAGGCATTTATGCTAGAAAAGAAACCCCTACTTTTGAAGAATTATAGGCTCAATGCACTCTAGAAGAAACAAGACTAAGAGCAAGAAGCAATACTCAACCTTTCAATGAAGACTCTCAAGCCTTTGCATCTAGATGAAAGAAGAGGAAAAACAAAAATGCTAGTAGAAATAAAGATATGTCCAAGATCCAATGCTTTGGTTGCCATGAATATGGGCACTACAAAATAGATTGTCCTAAGAACCCTAAGAACAACAAGAGAAAAAAAAAGACATGAAGCATCAACAGTTGAAGATGAAGAATCTCCAAAGAAACCAAAGGAAGAAAATCCTAAAGATTTCTACTATTGAAAATAAGGAAGATTATCCATCCTTTTATCAGGTTTGAAGTAAGAAGCCTTACTTTTCCATTCTTTCATAAAAGATGATAGACAAAATAGAACAGTGACTTGAGAAGCTATGAAATCTAGTATATTTGGAATTCGCAAATATTGTCTAGATTGATTCAAGAAGATTAAAAGGTTAAGAAGGAGCTCCAGGACATAGTAGCATCGCTATATATAAAAAGAGCCTAGCAGAAATATCAAGGAAAACAGCTGCATGGTAGAAACCTTTGAAGAAGAAAATTTCGCCATGAGGAAGCTAACTAAGTAATAAGGAGAGGATCAGGATAAAGATGCTTGTCATAATTTAAGGAGTTACTCATGAAATGTGAGAACATCTCATGACTGAAGTAAATCTCATAGCTAGAGATTGATTGATCGAAATTGGTCTTAGAAGAACTCTTGAGTAAGAGGTAAAGATGTTGTCTTCAGAGGGAGATGAAAGCAGATACTTGACAAGAAGGATCTTGAAGTGATACATCATCACTTGGAATCTAAAGTTTTGATAGAAAATTGTTATTCCTTGCTCAAAGGAAGATTATGATCAAGATCCTCCAGACGTTTGGTTCGTTGATCCATCACTGTACCAGTAATTGATTTGTTCCTTGATACATTTGATTCAAGGTTGCATTGATTGGGCTGACAATGCTAACAATGATAGAAGGTACTACTCATGGTTATTTCTGCCTGGGTTTTATATGATTTCTTGAGATATCATAAAGACAAGATTCTGTTGCACTGTGGCACTGCAAAGGCAGAAGATTTGACAGTTTGTGCAGTTAGCTATGAAGCAGTGGCAGCTCCATAAAATGTTTGATGAACTATTTGATGACTTGTTGAATTCAATCGTGATGCTTCGTAATGATCAAAAGTTGTTGAAAGATCACCAAAGAAGCCAGTTTTTATAGAAGGTCAAAAGCACTTTATGATCTATAGCTTTGTGTCCATAGGAGCCTAGAAGCTACGATAGATCTCCATGGAAGAACAGGTAGCTGATGTAAGGGAAGTAAGAGTACTTCCGACATGAGCTTGGGGTTGTAGCTATCTCCTCCCTGCTTGAGAGGGAGTGGGGATGAACACCTTTGTTCTCCATGTCCCATGTATTGTGGCCAGAACTAACAGCCATAAGTCTAGTACACGAACACAGATAGGGAGAATAGTGGATTGGATAAGCATCTTGGACAGACATTCTTGAATCATTCACTGTGATGGATTAGGATTAACATCCTAAGTCAAGTACATGGACTTGGTAAAGAATCGCCCAATGGACTGGCATATCCTTGGATTAGGAAATGGTCCTATGGGGGACATACTCAGATGATCTTAGGTGGAGTATATGCCTCGGAGAGGCAGTGTGATGTCGTTTGGAATGCCTCCCAGCATTGTGCTCTGATCTAGTGGAGAGATAGAGCATACCTATCAAGGCCTTGGTATTGTGACAATGTTGGTTATGATGTTGATGCATATAAATCCGAATCATTTCTTATATGAATATTTCAACTTGAGATTATCCTGTTGAGTCATTATGAATACCTTCCTAGTGAAGAGGGAGTGTTGGAAAATGTAACTAGTTTAGATCTTCATAACGTAAATTTGTCATTAATGTATTTATTATATTTATCATATTTTTGTCATAGCATGTTCTTCATGCTTAATGAGTCAAAAGAGTCAAAAAGAATTTATTACGAGTCAAAAAAAATATACTTGAATCATGTCCCATTTGGACATTTGCAAAAACAAAAAACAAAAATTGAATTTTGTGTCGAGTCATAAGTCCACAATTTGACCAAGTCGGCCCAGTCCTCCAAAAGTCACCTATTCGACCTCCTGGGCAGCTATATATAAGAAGCAAGTTCGACCCTCTTGGAACACACACATTTGATCACCAAGAGAAAGATCTGAAGCAAGCGAAGAAGCAAGACAAACTGAATCAAAAGAGAGAGAGGGATGAAGTCAAAGGACAAGAAGAATATCCCAAGTTTGACCTGATTTTTTACCTTGGAGAAGCTCATACGTGTGACTCTAATTTCTGTGACAAGATGTCAATTTTTAAGGTTGCCAAAGGCCAAATTTTGGCCCCCTAATTGCAGCTCTGAAATTTCTGAAATTTGACCAATTTGGGATAGATTTGACCAGCATTGACTCTGACTGTTTGCAGGTGACTTGAAGGCGTTGACTTTGACTATTTGAAGATGACTTGGACAAGGGTTTGGATTTGGTCTTTTGGTGGCAGATTGGTCTTCGTCTTGGTCTTGGATATCTCATTTGGTCTGATTCTATAAGAAAGGATTGTTGGGTTTTCCCCCTTCTGGGGTTTTGCCCTGGCTTGTAGCCTAATTCTTGGTGCCTCTTGTCTCTTGTTGATTTTTATGTTTTATGTATTTGTATAATTGCTTGAAGAAGAAGATATAGACAGTAATAAGCAGATAACTAACATTCACAAGTAATTATCACAGAGGATCTTCTTTACACTTGATTCTTTAACAGGGTTTAGATGCAAAACAAAAGTTAAGCAAGAGAGAATAATCATACAAACAAGCACAATCAACACCATTAGAAAATGCACAAGGTTACCTCACCAAGAATCATCCACCACAATACAAGCCAAGTGAGACCTCCAAAGTCTTTTCAATATTATTGAATGCAAAAAGTATTCCAACAGAGCAAGCCCAAGCATAGAGCTTCCAACAATCTGCAACAATGAGCCCAATGGGCTTATTTATATCAGAAGAAAATCCCAATGTGAAGTCAATCTACAAGTGACAAGTGTAGATGATCGCAATGAGCAGATGAGTTCTCCAAGTGACCTCTTGACTGGCTGTGTTAGTCCTTGCTGGCTTGCACTGATCCTTCCCTATGCTGGTGTGAGTCAGTCCCTCTAGAACTGTGTGGATCCTTAACTAGCTAATCAAGTCGCATCCTAAGTACAAGTGTGATATGGAGTGGAGTGAAGGGGATACAAGCTCCCGCTCAAATCTCAACCAAAATATAAGTGTAACATCCCCTCAAACCATCACTTAACAGGCTGATGCATGGATGCTGGAGTGAACTGCCAGCATATCTCAGTATGTTACTAGCTGTGAACAGATAGTCTAAAATTCCCTCTTTAAAATATCCCAAATACACACTCTGATTTCCTGAGTTTCAGTGGTTATTTTCAGTGGGTAGTTTCGTCAAACAGTTAGTGTGACAACTGTTGTAGGCGTAGATTTCATTATTTATCACAGAAGATATGAACAGTGAACTTCGCAACCATGGAAAACGCTTCATATAATTCAACAGTCCTTATTTAAAGGCCCAGAAATGTACTTTACACAGCTGATACACAATTGAATAATAAAAACTCCAAATAATCACTGTGTTTTCTGAGTTTGAATGGTTTAGCTCACTAAGTATTTTTCACAAACACTTTGCAAGCAATATGCCGTAGGGTGTCCTCTCTACAAGTTTTGATCTCAAATACATGAACAGTGCTAGATATACAAGCAGAAGCACTTGAAAACAACTGAGATTCACTTCAGATTACATTTTAAAGCATACCAATGTTGCATTAATTGTTATCGAGATAATATCGGCACGAGGAAAAAATCGGAATTGTCGGGAAATTATCGGGAAATAATCGTTTGGTACAAAAATATTCATTTTTTTCATTTTTTTTCAATTTTTTTAATATCTAAACCATCTACAACATAAAA
>APFE031633732.1:784-14631 GCA_000404065.3 Pinus taeda
AGAAGTGGTTCAGGTGATATTGCTCTTTTTTCATACTATTCTATTTGTCTAATAAAGAAACACGTCTTGTTCCCGAAACGCTTCTTTCTTTATGTTGATGATGTTCATATTCGAATTTCATGTATGCATGGATGTCTAATAGTTTTTAACTAACTCCTTTCTTATATAACATAAAGATCATTTTTTATGTAAATCTTTGTCCATATACTGCTGCAATCCTTGGAATTGTTGTTTTTGCAGGGCAAAGGAGCGGAAGGGACGTGAAGAATGGTTTGCACCCTTGAGTAACTACCCAAACGTAGGACCTCAGGTATGTACGTCTCACCCTAGAAGTAGCTTTTTCTAGCATAAATGGGTGTGTGTGTGTATGTTTCTTGACTTAGACAACTTCCAGTCTGCTAGGGTTCCACCCAAGAGCCTTAGGGGATAATATCCCGCAACAGCAGCACATAAAATGGAGGCCTTACTTAAGGCCAGGCTAGAGCCTTGGTTGGAAGAAGCTTATCAGATATCGACAAATATTCAGGATAAGCTCAAGGGCTTACAACAAACGTAGCAGATGATGAGGCTAACCATAGAAGGAATAGCTACAGAGTAGCTAGTGGAAGAATTCAAACAGGCAGCTACAAAGAGCACTATCGAGGTTGTAGTAGTTCATGTGGAGCCGGGGGTTCTTCTTAGTAAGACCGCAGTGCTAGCCGAGTGACTCGAGGGCGATTCACGATCTTTATGTTGGGGGCCTGTTGGGATGGGGTCCCCTAGGTCAGTTTTGGGGTTAACAACCCAATTTTTGATGTAATTGTTGTAAATGATGTAAAGTCTCCGTGAATTGTGGATGTGGAGCGTGTAGATGATTAGGCGTAAAAGGGGTTTTAGCCCCTTGTTTATGTAAAGATGAGTCAGCTTTGAGATCCACCCATGGTCCATGGACCATGGGATTGTATAAATAAGCGTGTCTTAGAGAGTCTAAGGCAAAGATGAGATATTCAATGGGTTCATAGAAGATAGCACAAATAAGTGGTCAGATAGGAGAGAAAGGCTCTGTAGTTGAGTGCACATAGGCCTAGATAGAGTCTGCAGTTGAGTGCACGGACCCCTGTAGCTGAGTCTGCAGGGTAGTTTTGAGTCTATAAATCCTAATTGAAGATCAATAAAGAAGATTATCAGAGAATGCCTATGTTTATGTTTTTACTTCTGTTTATTTATGATTTCGATATATGTTGTGGATGAATAATGTATTTATGAAAGATTGATCTAATGATGCGCAACTCTATGGAATAAGTCTTAATAATTGTATACAGTGCATGTTAAGTACTTCCACAAAGATTGTGATACATTATGTTTATTAAATACTTAAGTAGATATGCGCGGGATCAGATCTAGGGTTATTCTTTGATGCACCTAAGTGGATGATGCAACTGTTAAGGGTCTGCAAAGACCAATCAGAGACCTTCGCAAAGGTGTAGAGGTTGTTTAAAGGGTGTTAGAGTACCAAGCCGTAAGGGATTATAGATCTGCATGAAGGCAGATCTATGGCACTAAAAGACATCACACTCATCTCTAGATGCAGAAACTTGGTTCTTACATCCCCCCATACTGCTTCGGGTGAGACTGCAGCCTGTGTTATGCGGGTTTTTACCGAAAGGGCTAGTAGTGTAGGGATTTGTTGGTTGGCACAATTAACTTTGACCCTGGGTCAGGAACCCCTAAGCCAACAAGAGAATATTTGTAGTAAATTCCTCTCCACAAGTGAGGGAGTGCTCTACAATAAGGAAGTGATCTAGCCTAGAAGAGAATTGTTCTTTTCCTCCCCTCCTATTGTTTCAGGTGAAGAGCCCATTGATTGTTTTCAGATCCACCATGTGATTGTCATCAATGAAGTCACATAAATCCTTCAATTCAGTTTCCAAGTGTTGACATCCCCTATTTTTTCACATAGAGAAGTGATCATGTTGAAGTACCCACTTATTATCCATCTATTCTAGTTGTCAATTCTCATAGAAAGAGATTGAAGGTGCCTAAGCATTTCCTGCTTCCAAGAAGGAAGTTGAGGGCCGTAGATGTTGGAGAGAAAATCATGCAGATCGGTGCCCAAGAGATGGAAGGAGATATAGAGGAAAAATGTCTCTAGAGAAAGACCTATAATATTTGTCTTAGTTGGATCCCAAGATATGCTAAGATTGCCTGATGCTCCTTTAGCATTCATAGCCACAACTTTGGATTATTTCCAAAGACAAGACATTATCAGTTCGAAATATGAACTAGTACATTTGGTTTCTTGAATTAATAAGAAGGTTGGAAGCTCTTGTTGAATATTCGATGATTAATATGTTGTTTATAGGAGTTATTCAGACCCCTAATGTTCCATGAGTTTACATTCACGAGGAAACTAATTTTTGAGAGACATAAATATTTGATATTTGCTTATATTGACCTGGAGTGACCAATTTCCTTCCTAATGTATTCATTCTTTGGAGAGATGATTTCCTACGCCTCTTCTTGAAATATTTATGTGACTATTTTCCTTTTTTTATGGTAATGATTTGGACTCCTATATGCTAATATGCCTTGGCCTTTTGGAGCATGACTTTTAGAACATTAATCTGTTTTTGAGGGATTGCTTCCATATCATTGTGACAGAATGCTTCTTCCATTCCCATTAGATATATATGTTCTATTTCCATGAAGTCACCCTCCTACTTCAACATTACATCCTCTATTCGCCTTGGCTTATGTATCTCAATGACCTTACCTGGGAGGGACTCAATATTGACTTTACTAGGAATTACGATGGATTACATTCCTTTATTGTTGGGATAAACTTTTGCAGGGGCATCTTGCTCTGGATCCCCTACACCTTCTAGTAAATCAGATAGGGCATCAAAGTTTTTGCTCATAGTCTATCTCTCAAGAGCATTCGATGTGTTGTTCTTTTTTTCAAGGCACCTCTTTGTACGATTTTTTTAAAACCATGTCCATACATGTCCTTTGCTTCTCTTGTGTCCTTTTTTTCCTTATTGAGAGGAAAATGATAGAATAGGTCCCCATGGACATGTAATCTATTGCATCTAAAGAGCATGTAGTCGTAATCAAGGGTTTGTATCTAGTTTATGTCGTCTAATTCAATGCAAATTTCTCCTAGGAGCACGTAAGAAATGTTCATGTATACAAAAATTTGTGCATAAGATGTATGCATACCATGTTTTGCTTGGTTCAATACGAACACAAATTCTCCTGACTTGTTGCCAATCTCCTCAAGTGTCTTGGGGTCCTATTATTTGTGATGGAGGGAATACACAGAGATCCAATTTGAAGCCCAGGAGAAGTATTATTTGTCAGGGTTGAAAAATTCCACCAAGTAACACATATACAACCCAACTAAGTTGAAGAACTAGACCCCCCCCCCTCTAGCACAATATTTAGGTCCTCTATTGTGGAGAAAATTATAGTGAAAAGAAAAAGTGGTCCTAGTTTTACCTCATAATGATTCTTTTTCTTCCATATTACAGTGATCTAGTGGAGGATATCTTTTTCTATTGGAAATATTCTTATAAAATTGCAAATAAATGCATCATCCTGGATGTGTTTTATTCTTGTATTCAACCTGGTTGGGGGTGTGTGAATCTGCGATATTTCTGTTGACTTAGCGATGTAGGTTCTTGTGCTCTTCTGAGCCAAATCCCACTTAGGTATTTGTTTGAGGTTCTTTGTAGAGCCTGACTTGATGACTTCTGCATAAGTTGACTTTCTAGTGTCGTGATCGACCAATGGGAATGAACTTGAGGCATGGTTGGAGGCATCTGAGACCCCTCCCCCTAGGGATTCCATTTCTCATGATTTACTTAGTAGGAAGATGACAAAGGAAGACAAGGAGGGAGAGACGAGAAAGGGACAGGTTGCAAGTACAATGAGAATGAACCTCAGGGATAGTGGCATCCAAGGTGACAATTGATGTGAAGCTTTTCCTCTATTTTCGTATCATTCTTGTCTAAGCCTAGCACATTGATTACATAAAATAAACCAAAGAGGGTGATGTAATTTTTTAAATTATATATTATTTGTTTTATTTAAAATGTATTTTTGAATATATTAAACAAATTTAGTGTTTTAATTTTTTTTTGGATTATTTGAATTTTGATGATGATGATGATGATTAACATTCAATAAGATTTATATGGATTGGACCTTAGGGAGGTAATAAATAATTTGATTTCTATTGTCGAAAAATAGTGATGGAAGTGTTCTAAAGTCATCATAGTTTTGCTTATTTAAAGAGTCAAGAAGATTATTACTGTGACAAATATTTTGAAAATTAGATTGAATGTGTGTATAAAACGAACAATCTAAGAGAAAATGTTTTTCATCTTCCACCATTTTAGTATTACAAAGGTGAAAACTCTTATACTCATGGTGTTTTCCAACTACCAGTTTCACTATGAAGCTCACGAGAATTAGTTAGCTTAACAATGTTTATTTTCTTCGTAACACTACTAAAGATAGATAGATAGATCACCTCCTTATAATATTTTAGTTTTTTTTTTCTCCAAGTCTTTATCACCCAACAATTTTTCCTTAAATTTTGAGGTAATAATATTTTTAATATTATCCTTATTCTGGGAAATAATCTCTTCCTCTATCTTTCAATGGTCTAGCCAAAATTGGGTATCCTTATGTAATCTTCATTTGAGTAAAAGGTGGGAGTTATGGTTAGAGTTAAAAGTAATTTTAAACCTTAATATAATATATATATATAATATATTTATAATATATAATATATATATATATAATATATTATATATAATATATATATATATAATATTATAATATGATCCCACTTGCAAAAATTACACCTAGCTTGAGAGGGTCTCATTCATCTCTCCAAACCACCCAATACTCAATTAACCATATATATATATATGGTTTAAAATGGACCAAAAACAAAAAATTGAATAATACACCATAAGAACTATTAGAAGTAGAATCATGTCGTCATGTACTAAAACCAGTTGAATACAAAATATGAAGATCGTAAACCGTATAAAAGGAAAATTTATTTCAAAGCACTAGATGTCATGAAGGAATTATTGCTTGTGTTCATTTTTAACTCAAAAAGGGTGGTTGATGAATGGAAGCTCTTTAATTGATTTGTAAATGAAATTTCATCACAATATATTTTAGGCCAACTGTGATGTGATGTTTATATAGTAAATCATTATATATGTGTGTGTGTGTGTGGGTGCTGGTTAAATTGTAAATGAAATTTTATCATAAGTTTGTTCATTGGTCTAGAGTTATGTTGGTGGAATTATATGTATTCTAATTCCAACATTTAATTATCAATCTAGGGTCATAAGAATTAAAGATGTAAGCACAAGAAATGCAAGATTAGAGCCTATTCTAACCTATGCTAACAACTTATACTAGAAATAATTAATCACTAAGGATTATAACCTGTCACTGGATTGTGGGACTCTAATGCTTATCGAGTTCCAAACCACAAATTTTCATCATTATCGATAGACAATGTTCATGTGGTTTTATTTATGTAGCTTATTAGGTATTGAGACTTCAGTGGTTCTACTCCTATAGTGTTGCATAAAAAAACTCATTAAACATGTTGTAGAAAAGTAAATTACAAAAAAATAAATTCTGACAATTGTAAGAAAAACGTGCGAGGCAAATAAAGAAAGAAAGGCAATAAACTACAAGAAATGCATTAATAAATATCAAAAATAAATTCTAAGCAAGCAATCATAATGATAAATTGAAGGTTCTTATTCATTGTAGGAATCTTTTACCAAGTAGCCGCAAATCTTCAATCAATTAAAGAATCTTAAACTATAAATTACATATTTTTTAATACCTTGTTCTAGTACAAAAATTAGTAGTAAATCAAGTAAAGAAAGTCTCACAATTGAAATTCTAAATATTAGTATTGAATTAAGTACAAAAATTATATAGATTAAAATTTTTGGTATGAAAACATATTAAGAAACCAATTTTAAGTTTTTTAAACTCTTAAACATGAGAAAAATAAATTTGAATTTAATCATAACACGTTTTATTAACAAATCTAAAAACAGAGAAGCGAATTTAGCAAATCGAAAAACTGAAATAAAACATTAAATAAAATCTACAATTAAGAAAACTAAATACTTTCTAAATATGACTCTATTCTCCAAATAACAATTAGGACATTACCTGAGCCCAGGGGCCCTTTCTAACCTGGAAATGTGCCTAGAGACTAAATTAGATTATAACAATATGTAGAAATGAACAATAATTAAATCTTTATTGCAGAAAATCAATTGTCGGCTTTACATACAAAAATTAAAATCTGTTACAAACAAATCAGCTCAGCATAATGATGTAATTCTTCTCTACATCCTCTCCTCTCCCATCTATTGTGTAGATCTATTTCTTTTATAATACATAGAATGAAGGAAGAGATGATCAAAGAGGATCATATCGACTTCCATGAAAATATAACACAATATTAAAGTAAAATAACAAATATTATTTAAAAAAAATCGTTATGATTTAAGATCATATTAGAAATTTCATTGGAAATGGGAATGATGCCACTTAGCATTAGTTTGAATTTCCTCCACATTTGGACGTAATGTAAATCTAGACGTAGTTTCCCATAGTTGTTAGTGCGCATGTGCAGAATCGGGTACTAAACTAAGTACCGAATTAAGTACCAAATCTCTATAGGTGGAATTTAGGTTTAAATAATGTCTTGAGCTTCACATGTGAGCTAGGTGTGAACATAAATCCATCCATAAACATATAGTTGCAACCCATGTCATCTTGAGAAGTGCCAATGTGTGAACCCTTACTTAGTACTGAAACTGATATAAGTACCAAATTGTCAAATTACAGTACTAGAACTTATTGTTTGGGCACATAAACATATTAGTAAACCGTTATTGGAAAACCATGTTAAAAACTCATTTAATAGTTAAAAATATAATAAATCATTAATAATTCACCACAAGATAAAATGAATGCATTTAATGAATAATTGGTAATATGATAGTTACGGAATATGTTATAAAAGTATGGATATGGCTTGTCAATGAAAGGTTTGGATAGCCAATACGATAACATATCTAGGGCCAAACATCCCCCCATGTCTAAAACTTTGCATGCCCTCATGCAAACAAAATATGGATTAAGAAGGAATGATCGATGATATAAGGCGACAATGATGGCTAAATGAATATGGACTTGGAAACTAGAATATGCATTAATGGATTTGGAAATGGTGGTTTAATAAAGGTGAAGAAATAGGAAGTTGTTAATAATCAAGATTCCTTAAATTTTAATGAGCTAAAGAGCCTTTAAACATGTTTTACCTCAAGTATACATTTTGAACTTTGATTTTTACAGTTGGCTGCAATGGAAGTTGCAAGATGCTGAAGATGAGGCTGAGTAAGGCTGAGATTATGGAATGATCTCAAAGAGCTAGAGTTGATGAGTGCCAATATGATTTGTTAAAGGAAACTGAAGAGAATGAAATGAAGATGTTGAAAAAGTCCCAACAACCACTCCCCCATGAATGACATTTTGCATGTCCTCATCCAAGCAAGGTGAGGTACTGAAAAATGAGGAGGATTAATGAGATTTCTTTAGCACAAAAGAACCTAAAAAATAAAACAATGGAGCTAAAGAGATGAATACTGAACAAAATAAGTCATCTCATATTTATTGAAATGATGTTAAACTAACACCAAGCATAAAAAAAATTCAAAATCGCTCATTACATATGATTTCATCAATCTTTAACAGTTTTATGCTCAAGAAAAAGAAACCTTCTATAAATTTAAGGAGCTCTCCTTCTTTGTAGGTGGGATCCTTTTTCTTAATGATCATAACAAATGATGAACCAATTAAAAATTAGTCATTACTAATCAAATCCCAAAGTATGATAGTTATCCAAGTATTATAGATAATCTTTGCAGTTGAGTTTTATTAATTCTTTATGACCATAGGTCCCACTTCTAATACAATTAGATCTTAGATATAGTATGAATAATCAATAATAGAGGACTTAAGGTTACCTTCAGACCATTATTTAGTAGAAAATTTATGGAGTTCATTTTTCCTTTGAATTCACACATGCTTCCTTTTGATTGTAACATTATAGAGTAACCATGATACGTGTAGAAAAAAGCCTTGGTTTGGTTGACACTTCTTTAGGAAGAATTCTCCATTTCCCATGAGCGTCCATAGCCCCGATCGGTTTTCCTATTGGTATCACAAGTCAGTACCCACTGCCAGCAAACACCCATACCCTCAACAGTTTAACCTCTTAAACCTATTTTACATAGAAGGCTCTAGTCCCATGTTTACTACCATTTTAGTTTTATTTTATGGATATTTGTTTTACAATTGGTAGATGGGGGAGAAACTTTAGAAAACCCCTTAAAGGCATACAATAACACCTTTTAGAGTGACTTATATTACTTGCATAATGTCGTAGACGCATAAGGTACTTATAGGTACTCAAAGAACATAATATGAATGATCAATTTTAATGTGAGATGGATGAGTATGTCAAAGAATAACCAAAAGACACATAAAGTCTTACTAATCATATTTTCCATGTATGATTTCACTTTTAAAGTAGTGTTCCACCATGAGTAGATACTTCATTAACTCTTCTACAAGTCTTAATAAATATTATTGGATATCATGCTTTGGTGTTATGGTTATAGTATTCAAGTTGATATTTTTCATTGGTATCATAGTATGGACCTCTTAACTTTGTTATAATCCCCTTAGTAAGTTTCAGTAACTATACTTTGAGCAATTGTTTCATATTGATAATCAGAAATATATATGTATAAGAAAAATGAAATTCCAAAAAGGGTATATCAACTATGAATAGTTTGGAATTATCATTCAATTCAACTTTTATGAAAATGATTTCTTATTCAATCATATTTATGAAAAGTAGTCTTAAAACATGTAAGTAATGATAAAGAATGAATGCATCGTTTTTAACAACTTAAGGTAAAATGAAAGATATTATTAAATACTCCCCTAAGTGTTCCATTCCATTGATGAATATGTATTTTCCGATTTTGAGTACTGGTATTGTTCTAGTATTTAAGAATCTCAAACGAAGAAGATACTTAAATATGACTTTGTCTTTCAAAATAGAAAATTGGTACCAAAATTATGGGTACTGATTAGTTGAAGAAAAGGTAACAAATAGTTGGTATGCAATACTAGACGATGCTTCAATGCAATCATTTCCAACTTCACATAAGATTCCAAACGTAATGGTCATAACTTATTTTATTGAAACGAAAAACTAGAAACAAGTATAAAAGGAAATAATAAGTGGCAAAGAAAAGTAATAGTTGAACCATGTTGTTATTTGAAACAAGACTGAGTAACAATCTTTGTTAAAACAATAAACATTTAAAAGAGACCCCAGCAAAAATATGCAGTAGGAACATAGTTCTCCCATTTTCAAATAGCCTTTTTTAATTGTTAGCATTCCCTCTTATACAAAAAAAAATGAAAAATATGTTGCACTGTATTTTAGAACTAAACTAACTACTATATGCAACATTATTTATTTATTATCCTACTCTACTTGAGAAAAATAAATTCCTCTCCTTAACTATAGGAGCATTTCCAATGTAACCATGTGCATAATAGGTATAAAAATGCATTCATACTCAAGTTTAGAATATAATATTCAATGCATACCTGAGTATGAAGAACCATTTGTTTTAACGATGATGTCAAGAAGTAAGGAAGAATGAAGGAGTGGTTTGGCCTTACAGTTGCTTGAAACTAACTTTCATCAAAAATCCAAATGCTATTGATTTACCTCTTTATTTGGCTCATTTAGCATATCCTCCTTTACCATGCCATGAAGATCCTCTATTATGATATGACTATCCTCTTTTGTGCTTAGAGGATCCACAGATAGGCATGTCAAAAATTCTTCAATCTTAGGTTCTAATGGTTTCTCTCCATTGGATGTGGTCCATGATTATTTAGTTTCTTCGACAAGATTACAATGGAGAAGATCTTCATATGGATGTGGTTCATGGAGTTGTTTTTCTTCTATCACTTTTGTAGAGGAAGATAAGTTCTTGACTATTGTCAAGATTTTTTCTTCCATAGAAGAAGAGATTTGAGTTGCTGCTAAGATTTGAGAGAGTTCTCCCAAAATATTGATCATCCTTGAGTAATTCTTTGTCGGTTGTTAATCCTTGTATTGCACATGGATTAGAGTATGGAGTTCTTAAAGTACCGTAGTTGTTTTTTTAAATCCTAAAGAAATAGAAAGGAAACACATTTAAAATAGATACAAACAAACCAATCATGTACTCGAAGTGCCAACATGCTACTAAGACCCTATTGTCACCAAGTTATTTTTTCACACAAGTTATTCTTCTCTTCTTTCCATGAATCGATCTAAAGTGAAACACACATGAAAATAAAAATAAGGAAACAACAAAGCTTTGGAGCAACCCCACCAAAGTGGATGTGCAGGTTCTTTCCTCCCCTCTTACTATTTTATCTCCACCCACAAGTTTCCCCTGTAACTAAAATCATGCAAAAAATATCTTGTGAAAGAAACTATGCTCTAATACCTTTAGCACCTTCCCAACAATGACACTAAAAATGTTGGTGGAATTATATGCATTCTAATTCCAACAGTTCATTATCAATATGAGGGTATAAGAATTATAGATGGGAGCACAGGAAATGCAGGATTAGAGCATATTCTAGCCTATGCTAACAATTAATACTAGAAATAATTAACCACTAAATATTATAACTTGTCACTGGATTGTGGGACTCTAATGCTTATTGGGTTCCAAACCACAATTTTTCATAATTATTGACAACAAATGTTCATGTGGTTTTATTTATGTAGCTTATTAGGTCTTGAGACTTCAGTGGTTCTAATCCTTATTGTTGCATACAAAAGTTCATTAAACATGTTGTAGAAAAGTAAATTGCAGAAAAGTAAATGCCGACAACTATAAGCAAAAACATGGGAGGAAAATAAAGAAAACAAAGAAATAAACTATACAAAATGCATTAATGAAATATCAAAAATAAATGCTAAGCAAGATTAGAGTCATAATGATATATTGTAGGTTCTTATTCATTGTAGGAATATTTTACCAAGTAGCTGAAAATATCCAATCAATTAAAGAATCCTAAACTACAAATTATATATTTTTTAATACCCTATTCTAAAACAGAACTTAGTACATTATTAAGTACAAAAGTCTGGCAATTGAAGTTTTGAATATTAGTACCGAAATAAGTACAAAAATTCTATAGATTAAAATTATGGGTATGAAATCATATTAAGAAACCAATTTTAAGTTTTTTTAACTCTTAAGCCTGAGAAAAATAAATTTGAATTTAATCATAACATGTTCTATTAAGAAATATGAAAATGGAGAAGTAAATTTAGAAAAAAACTAAAAACTGAAATAAAAAACTAA
Source organism: Pinus taeda (assembly GCA_000404065.3). Taxonomy (NCBI): domain Eukaryota; kingdom Viridiplantae; phylum Streptophyta; class Pinopsida; order Pinales; family Pinaceae; genus Pinus; species Pinus taeda. Next base: position 12,280 of record APFE031633732.1, read on the forward strand.
ATAAAATATGCAATTAAGAAAATTAAATATTTTCTTAATATTACTCTACTTTACAAATAAAAATCAGGACGTTACCTGAGTCAAGGGGACCTTCCCAACCTAGCAACATGCCTAGAGACTAAATCAGATCATAACAATATGCATAACTGAACAATAATTAAATCTTTATTGCAGAAAATCAATTGTTGGCTTTACATACATAAATTAAAATCTGTTACAAATGAATCATCTCAGAGTAATGATGTAATTCCTCGCTACGTCCTCTCCTCTCCCATCTGCTGCATAGATATGTTTCTTTTATATACATAGAATGAAGGAAGCAATGATCAAAGAGGATAATATCAATTTCCATGAAAATCTAACACCATACTAAAGTAAAATAACAAATATTATTTTAAACAAATTTGTAATGATTTAAGATCATATTGGAACTTTCATTGAAGATGGGAATGTTGTCACTTGGCATTAGTTTTACTTTCCTCCACGTTTGGATGTAACTGCAAATCTAGATGTAGTTTCCCGTAGTTGTTAGTGCACAAGTGTGGAATCAGATACTGAACTAAGTACCGAATTAAGAACTGAATTTCTGTAGGTGGAATTTAGGTTTGAATAATGTCTTGAGCTTCACATGTGAGCTAGGTGTGAACATAAGTCCATCCATAAACATATAGTTGCAACCCATGTCATCCTGAGAAGTGCTAACGTGTGAACCTTTACTTAGTAATGAAACTAATATAAGTATCGAATTGTCAAATTCAAGTACTAGAACTTATTGTTTGGGCACATAAACATATTAATAAACCATCATTGGAAAATCACGTTAAAAACTCATTTAATCATTAAAAATATAAGAAATAATTAATAATTATCCACAAGCTAAAATGAATGCATTTAGTGAATAATTGGTAATATGATAGTTACAGAATATGCGATAAAAGTATGAATATGGCAATTGTAAATGAAAGGTTTAGATAGCCAATACGATAACATATCTAGGGCCCAACAAGTTCATTTTTTGGCTTAGAGTTTTATTTGATTGGGTTGGGTACATGAGTTAAGTGCAATGTTTATGATATACATTTATTTATTTTATATAATAACACCATTCTAATGATTTTTCACTTTCCAAAACCACTATATGCATTTTATTGAAGATTTCAAAAAAATTCTCAAGGATGTAAACTATTTGAATGTGTGTGTGTGTGTGTGTAATAGAAATTAAATTATATTTTATTAAAAAAAATAACAAAACATATATTTAAAAAAGGAAAAAATTAATTTATAATTCCATTAAAAATAATTATTATTTTGAATTTTAAATATTAGTCAAATTTCAGTGAGATGGAAACTATGCATGAACAAATCTCTTTTAGGTGGAAATATTGTTAGGATTGGGATATTTTATTTCGATCTCATGAGTTTGTTAGTTAGGGAATACTATTGGATTGCATTAATTTCAATATATATTAATGGATTGCATTTTATATAAGATGGGTTTGAATAGAGACATGACGTGCAACATAAATCCATTATAGATCTTGAAACTCATGAGGATTTAGAGTTAAGATGGATCTATTCTTAACAAACAAAGGTAATTGAGCAAATTTAAAATAAAATTATCATATTACTTATATATTCAACAAATTTTGTGTTATCTCGCCCAATTGGAACCAACGTAGATCCAGCTTAACTTTAGATCTATCAAGCGGCTAGAGGGATCAAATCTCTCGAGGTGCAAACCTCTTTTTGAGTGCAAAACTTGAGGAAATGTTTGCACCTAGAGAGATTTGATCCCTCTCAGTGCTTGATGGAACCAACGTTAAAATGAATCTATGCTCATTTTGAGCAACACACTAATAAAATGTTTTAACTATAAGAAATTCTTAATTTTCACTTGTTTTGTATACTATATCGAAATATTTTATTATAAATACTTATTAAAATGTCACATATGACACATATATACATTGAATTGTTTATGTTATTAAATTTTTTTAAGATGTTACATATCAATTCCATATTAAACATTGGCTGAATTATAATTTTTTTCATACTTTGAATTAGAAAGAACTTATCAATGGAACAAGAACTCTCCTACTCTCTCTCTAAATTATTAATGAAATAATCTCTCTCTCTCTCTCTCTCTCTCTCTCTCTCTCTCTCTATATATATATATATATATAGCATGCATATTAAAATATTAATATTTAAAACATTTAAAATGTTATATATGAACTCCGTTATAAGAAGGGAATAAATTACACATCTCCCTCGAAATGGAAAGTGAAAATAAAAGTTAGTTAGTTAGTTTGTTTTGTTTTGTTTTGTTTTGTTTTGTTTTTTTTTTTTTTT
>APFE031633735.1:0-16544 GCA_000404065.3 Pinus taeda
CATTTAATCTCATTTGGAGAAATTTCATTAGACTTTATATAGTTTGATCCTTCATTAATATTTCTATCAGGACTTTATAACTCAACCCTTCACTCTTTATGGAAACTTCGGTTAATTCTATAACCGTGCATGTTAACCAAACCCCACTATACATGCCAGATCATCCTTTATCGTGGAACTCTTCAACTCAATAGATCATGCCTTCGAAACTCCCGACTTGCGATATGCGATTGCCCTTCCCCACTGTTGATTTCTCCATCAAATCAACGGTTCTCGCAATATCGCATCATCAATCAACATTTGCTTTCATCGCCTCTCACAAGCGATGTGTAACAACACAACCAGACTTCAAATAAATTTAAAGCCATGCCTATAGCCTCTTCAGGTGCACTCTCCACAAATATTTTCACTTCAATCTCCACCGTCGATCTTACTCTCGATCCGACGACTGCACCTTTTCCCGATCAATGAACTAGCTCGATGCTTTATAGTCATTGATCAAGATCTGCTTGATCTGATGGTCCACAATGATATCGGGTGGATCACTTACTCGACATTTAATGCTTTTACAGAGCTGATGAGAATTATAAGTTCCTGATATATAAAAGTTTGGGTTCACCCTTGCCATTAAAGCTCGATCTCTTTATGACCCGATATCCATTGGATTATGAGGCTCTTAAATCCTATGATCTGTGGCCCTTCAACTAGCACGCAGGTTATCAACTCACTTAATCTCACAGTTGACTGTGATGTAAGCATTGACTTTTGCAATCAATGGCCAAGGTTAATTGCGGCACTTCAACAACAATCCAGATTCCATACACTCTCTACCCCTGCTGCTCTTTGCTTTGGTTTTATGCTATTTCTTCAATGGTTTTCTTTTCCGATGTTGGCTTTCTTCAAGGTTATGGTTCTTCGCTATTATGCCACAACTCTCTCCTTAACTGAACTCCACTCACACTTTTATGCTCTTCCACCTTCACTGTAACACTAAAGGCTTCCGTCAATGCATACAAAGTCGTAACACAAGGTCTATGGTTCTCTCCTTGAACCTCTTGCTGACTGACAATTCTCCCCAACACTTCTTTTGCTGGAATTGTTATCTCTAAGAAAAATCTACCCACAATCGCAATTGTGGAGCTACCTCAAAAACTTCTATCCAACCAATGTTGGAAGTTGTTCTGTTACTCTTCTCTATATCTCACCTCTCTTCTGTCTCTGTACCTACAAACTATGTTACACTAAATTACTCTAGCCACACATAGATTATAATTCAGTTACACAATACACATTATAAAAACTTTGAATCGGGTTATTTGTATTAATAAACAAGTCTTTACACAGAGAATTCCTTCTCAGCCTGATCTTCTATATCAATGGCCTTTCTTCTCCTTCCCGTAGGCTTACAATCTGACTATTTGACTCACTAACTATTCTCCTAACTACTCCTCTTTATGCCTTTTAGGCTTACATTTATACAAAAGGTTATGTTGAACTAATTCTAGTTCAAATCCTCAATCTGTTGAACTAACTCCTAGATATCCTCTAAGTCCACTTTTGACTCCTACTTATCCCTAAGAATCCTCTCTAGCTCCTCAAATCATGAAACCACTTTCTAGTCCAAGACTTACAATTGATTTCTAACTCTATCATCATCGCTAATCACCCATGTTCTCCTACATTCAAGAGCATTTACAATTATCCTCACAATATCTAATTAATTCATATTCTAATCACTTAAAACATTAATAACTACATACATATGAATCCAACTTCCTTGAAAACACAAGACCCCATAAGTCAACTAAAACATAATGAAATTATTGAGCTAAATGCTCCTGCATCAGACTCCCGGGGTTAAAATAATCATGATCCCCTAATCATGTGCTTTTGTCCTTTGTCTCCATGGATCCCATACTTTGTTTTTTAGTTTGTCCTTGGTTGTTGTTGTTGTTTGTTGTTTTTGTTGTTTGTCTGCTACTCTCTTTCTCTTTCTGCTGCTCCTTGGTCTTCTTACTACTGTTTTCTTCTGAGGCACCTTCATCATCAATCTTATTATTCTTTCAATCTCTATGTCGAATTTATCCTTTGACTAAAAATTACTTTTCCAATTGTTGTTGTACTCTATCCACTTATCTTCAAACTTTTGTTTACTATCTTCTCTTTGAAGTTGTTGGATCCTTTCTACCGCCCTTTCATCCTTACCCTCTTGTTGTTATCCAAACAACCTCTATTCAATATCTGCAAATTTACTTTCAAAAAGTAAATTGACCTCCAATTTCTTTTGTACTTGAATCCCCTCAAATACATCACTATGTTGTTCATAAGTTTCAACATATTTTCCTTCTTTTTCCTTGACAACCCTCAATAATTGTCCTTCACTTTCTTGATTAATTCTAACAATCAATTTAAATTCTTCAAGCATATTATCTTCATACTTTTCTTTTTCCTCATCAACATGTTTTTCCTAGCATCTTCCAATCTTCTTCAGCTCTAAAACTGACTCCTCAATTTGAAACATGTATGTCTCATTTTCAACAAATCCTATAATCATAAAACAACTATCATAATTAAAAATATAAGGCCTCATTACCTTTTCCTTCTCTGGCAACACATCAGTATGCTGCTATGATTTCTCCTCCTCTATTAGCACATTAGTATGTTGATTTAAACTATCCTCCATATCATCAGTTTCAATGATATCTATCTACTCTAGTTCACAATAATGAACTCCTTCTGTAATGTTAATTTGTTGAACTTTCATTACCATCTCCCTTTCCCTATGATTTTCATTCATGACAATTTCTTTGTCTTCCCTTTTCAAGAATTAATCCTAAGTATATATCCTCTACTTTTCCAACTACCTTCTTTGCTGGACTCTTTCCTCTTCCTCTCTTGCATATCCTTTGCAATCTTCATCAATTTCTTTCTTCCCTACTCGTTCTTTTAGCCATTTCTTCAATAGCTCCAATTCTTTCTCCCATTCATTGATCCTTTGATGAGAGTTTAGTCCTTATTCTTTATCGACTGCCTCAATAGTTTTCCTAGTTATCTCCACTATCTCTATCATCATGATGGAATGATGATCCTATACTATGTTTTCAACTAACATAGTCTCTTCTTTAAATTTTCCTTTAATCTTTTGTTGGTTACCTTCACTTTGTAGTTGTTGGTTCCTCTATAACCCTTGTTCTAGAGTTGTCCTTGTCTCATCATATTCATTACTATTCTCCTGCATTTTTTCTTCATCAATAACATTAATCAAATTCATTAAATTACCTCTTTGAGATAATATTCCTTCATTCTTCATCAGAATAAGATCCTGATCTTCCATCTCTATCACAGCTTTAAATGACTGTCTTCTCTCATTGAGTAACTCATCCATAGACTCTTCCTGTTGTATCTAGTCAAATTCTTCCTCTTCTGAGAAATTTTCTTTGTCACCTTTTACTTCTAGATCTTCATCTATTTTGAAGACATCTTCAAAAGGTTTCTTTTCTCCTACAGAACCTGCATTCATACACAAACTATCAGATTTAAAAGCATAAGACCTTGTGGTCTCACTTGATTCTTCAGTCATCATATCTCCTTGCTGTTTTGAATCCTTCAGATGACTCATAAGATCTTCCACAAATCTCTAGTCTTCATCTTCACCCAAAACTTCACCCTGTTCTGTTTTACAAATGTAAGCTTCCATTCTCAACTCAGCTTCTCTGAGTTCTTTCACCAGGCTCTCCACTTGTCTCTACCATAGCCTTCTCTGTAACTTATGCCACTTCACCGGATTTTTCCTTAAGACCCAACCTAGTCTTTGGCTTTCCTCAAGGATCATCCTTAATACATTGAGTTGTTCTTTCATCTCAGCAATCTCTTTGTCAATTTCCTCTTGACTCGTCGTCTTGCCATTTACCTTTGAATTCTCTTTATTCACTTTTCTTCTGATGTGGTCTTCCTCAGAACCTTTGTTATCTCTATTATGACTATCAGTAGTCATATTCATCTCTATCTTCATGAGTTCCTCACTTACTTTCTATGAGATGCATTAAAGCCTCTGCAACAACAAGTCTTCCCTGTTGTCACTTACCTCACCAAGCTTTCCTTTGTACTTGGTCTTTTGGCAAGTACTTGGTTCTTTATCTTTGGAAGTTATTTGAGCACTTCTCTCTGCTCCTTCTATGATTCAACTCATCTACATATTTAAAGAACACAACTATCCTCTTGTGCTTCAATCACAAATGAAATACTAGGTTCTGATCACCTCTTCTTCCACTCAGAAATTCCTACCATCTTTCTTCATCCTTTAGCAATTCTACCCACATTCTTTGTGGATTTTCCTTTGTGATATGCAACAATATCTCTTCAGTAACAAGTCTCCTTCTTTCTACATATGCCTCACTAAGCTTCTCTCCTCTGAGCTCAGTCTTTTATCATTTATCTTGTTCTTTCCTCTAAAACCAATTGAGCACTCCTTGCTCTAGGTTGATGCAATATTCTCACCTTCTTTTGTTGTCACCTATGTATCAATGTTATTCAAACCAAGATCATTTCCAATATTTCAAAATCTTGCTTCTTAACTTCCTTCTAAGAACACTCTTATCCTCTCTGTCCAACCTTCAATTGGATTCTTGAGGTTCATTTCCACTGCATGGCTTCACAAGTAGTTTCCATCCATTCTTCATATTTGAGTGAATCTCCATTTTCCTCAAGAAAACAAACATCACTGTGTTTTATTTATGCTTCTACAATGTCTTCTTAAGAATATCACTTACTCTCATCTTATCTCATGCTTTCTACTTATCAGATTCAAATAACCTGATCTCCTCTTCCTTTTGCAATCACACTTGTATTCTACACAATTCTGCTTTAGTTTAGAAGAGCTTCATTCTAGATCTGATACCACTTTGATGCAGGTAAAAACCTGTTATACCCACAGTATGCATATAAAAATGCATAATCTCATTCATCCCGGGAATTTCATTGACTTGACTGGTCAAACCTTCATAAGCTAAGGTTTAAGACCCCTTCATTTAATCTCATGCGGAGACATTTCATTAGACTTTCTATAGTCTAATCTTTCATTAATATTTCTATCAGGACTTTATAACTCAACCCTTCACTCCTTATGGCAGCTTCAGTTAATTCTATAACCGCACATGTTAACCAAACCCCATTATACGTGCCAGCTCATCCTTTATCGTGGAACCCTTCAACTCAATAGATCATGCCTTTGGAACTCTTGACTTGCAATATGTGATTGCCCTTCCCCACTGTTGATTTCTCCATCAGATCAACGGCTCTTGCAATATCACATCATCAATCAGCATGTGCTTTCATCGCCTCTAGCAAGCGACGTGTGACAACACAACCGGACATAAAATAAATTTAAAGTCATGCCTATAACCTCTTCGAGTCCGCTCTCCACAAATATTTTCACTTTAATCTCCACCGTCGATCTTACTCTCGATCTGATGGCTACAACTTTTCTCGATCAATGAACTAGCTCAATGCTTTATAGCTATTGATTAAGATCTGCTTGATCAGACAGTCCACAATGATATTGGGTGGATCACTTACCTGATGTTTAACGCTTTTATGAAGATGATGAGAATTATAAGTTCTTGATCTATAAAATTTTGGGTCTGCCCTTGCCATTAAAGCTCAATCTCTTTATGGCCCAATATCCATTGGATGAAGAGGTTGTTAAATCCTATGATCTGCGGCCCTTTAACTAGCACGCAAGTTATCAAATCACTTAATCCTGCAGTTGACTATGATGTAAGCATTGAATTTTACAATCAACGACCAAGAGTAATGGCGGGACTTCATCAACAATCCGGCTTCCATACACTCTCTACCCCTGCTAATCTTTACTTTGGTTTTATGTTGTTTCTTCAATGGTTTTATTTTCTGATGTCGGCTTTCTTCAGGGTTATGGTCCTTTTCTATTCTGCCACAACTCTCTCCTTAATTGAACTCCACTCGTGCCTTTATTCTCTTCCACCTTCACTGTAACACTAAAGGTTTCCTTTGATGCATACAAAGCCGTAACACAAGCTCTATGGTTCTCTCCTTGAACCTCTTGCTGACTAACAATTCTCACCAACACTTCTTTTGCTGGAATTGTTATTTCTGAGACAACTCTACCCACAATTGCAATTGTGGAGCTGCCTCAACAACTTCTACCCAACCACAGTTGGAAATTGTTCTGTTACTATTATCTATATCTCACCTCAGTTCTGGCTCTGTACCTGCAATCTATGTTACACTGAATTACTCTAGCCACACACAGGTTATAATTCAGTTACACAGTACACATTATAAAAAATATGAATCGAATTATTTGTATTAATAAACAAGTATTTACACAGAGAATTCCTTCTCAGCATGATCTTCTATATCAATGGCCTTTCTTCTCCTGCCCATAGGCTTACAATATGACTCTTTGACTCACTAACTATTCTCCTAACTACTCTTTATGCCTTTTAGGCTTACATTTATACAAAAGGTTCTGTTGAAATAATTCTGGTTCAAATCCTTAATCTGCTGAACTAACTCCTAAATATCCTCTAAGTCCACTTTTGACTCCTACTTATCCCTAAGAATCTTATCTAGCTCCTCGAATCATGAAACCACTTTCTAGTCCAAGACTTACAATTGATTTCTAACAATCTCATCATTGTTAATCACCCATGTTCTCCTACATTCAAGAGCATTTACAATTATCCTCACAATATCTAATTAATTCATATTCTAATCACTTAAAACATTAATAATTACATACATAGGAATCCAACTTCCTTGAAAACACAAGGCCCCCTAAGTCAACTAAAACATAATTAAATTATTGAGCTGAATGCTCCTGCATCACAATGCTTACTTTCATATCCCTACATGTGACACCATTGTTGGGAATTTAAATGATACTTACAATTGTTGTCACTGAAATCTGTAAGTAAATTTATTAATTTCCTATTGATAATCAAAAAAGTAGGTCAATGGAACTAAAGAAGAGTGCAGTCAATATGACTACAATGTAGGAGTGAAAATTCATATCCTAAAAAAAATGCTAAAAATAACATATAGAGAGAAAGGAATCAGTGGTAATGTTGTTGCAACACGTATATAAGAGACCATAGTATAATACAATATACTTAATGGCCTGCTAAAAAGGAATGAGTGGGTGAGATGGTAAGTTCTTGCAATGGAGCTAGATATGTTAGGGGCTTCTAAGTCTAATGATTGATGGCAGGGAAGGAAAACTAGGTACAGGTGCACTGTCAAAGTACCCAGGCCAATAGTGGATCCAATCGTATGATCCTGGGGGGGTTATATGAGCAAGGGATACCCCAACCATATGTGGTGAAAAGGAGGAAACTCTGAATAGGTCTCTGGCCACTCCTACGGGACTAGGATGTATCCATGCATGTCAGGAGCAACTTGTTCTGGAATTGTATGGAGTTGGTCCCTCTGGTGTTTTAAGAACCTGTGAAACTGATGTATGGTTCAACATCATTAAACTAGTCTCAATGGTATCTATGGAGCTCCCCAATGAGAAGGCTAAGAAAAGACCCCAAATCTCACCCCTTTAATGTCTAGAGAATTTTGAACCTCTGTCTATTCTATGTACCTCAAACATTATAATATTTCTTCATGCCACACCTCCACTTTTGCTACCCAAAAAGGTTCCTTCTGATGCCACAAATGTGCATTGTTTTTTTAACATTTTTGGACGTCTCAAATCACATTTTAAAAATTTTTTCCTTTTAATTTTAGTTTTATTTTTTGCATGGTGCCTCATATTACTGTGTCTTTTTCTAAATGTTTCAGGTCTAGGCAACATTCTACTATCTGTTTTCCCATTTCCTAGTCTGATTTCAAAAATATTTTGCTTAATGTTGACACTGATGTTTGCGTGGAAAAAATACTTCCCGTTGAATAAGTAATCCAATGCCTAGTTCATGGAATATTGTGTTAGGAATATTTCTCGCTGGAAATTCATATTGATTATTTGTAGACTAATTTGCAAGGTGTTGCAGATATTTTTCTTATGAAGGGAATTAGGTCTTTCCTACTACATTGGACCTGTTCATCGCTTAGAAGTATTGTGGATTCATGAAGTCATATAGTATCACTTGATCCCATCATATAAATGAGTTAAATCATCACTTCTAAGGTAATCATGCCACTCTTCTTTATGGAATATCAATAATCTAATGGCACTGTTATTTGCATTGTGTATTACTTGACACCACTTATGATCTTCCTTTGTTGCTGACAAATTTAGCCACCAAATTTTTTGTTGTTTCTAGAACCATTGTTGTTGGATATTCCATATGAAGTTGGTTTGTTTTTCATTGAGTATGTTTGAGAAAGAAAAATTTTGATTCAGATAGTGACATTCCTATGGTTGGTACTTGTTGAGTCCCAAACTTACACCTTCCCTACATCCCTTTTTAGCCTTTTTCTCCAGTTACCTGAACCTCTAAGCTATCAAATCATTGCATAATAGTTTAAAATGAGTATATAAATGGTTTCCTAACTATGTTTTGTGACTGCTATATGGTTTAGATTTTTGTTCAACTAGCTGCGGAATTTGTCACATTCTGTAGCCAGAATCAGTTTCTGCAGCCTTTTTGTTAAACTATATGCTACAAGTGTCTTTTGAAGAACTTAGCCACATGGGCAGCTATAAAGGACGTGGACATGGAATGTATCCCCTTGTTTAAGCCAAATCATCCACAGAAGCCTGCGGTCAAGGCCGGTCAAACGGTGGTCAATACAAGGAGTTAAGCGGTGGCACGACTCTATTTTCAGCACGAGGAGGATTACATGGCAAGGTCCTGAGTTTTAGGAGGTGTGTTAACACCTAGGGTCTGCTCATCGACCGAATCCAACAAACCATCTCTTGGATTTACTGCTCACGGCTACCATGCTGCTATAATTCCGGTTATGGTCTTTTACGTGCTTAGCTACCTACGCAGACCGTGTTAGTTTGTTATGTATTTTCTGCTATAAATAACGCATCTTCATATGTGTATAGGCTAGTAGTTGCTGTGTGTAAACTTGACTGTTGTATGAGCCTTTGAGTCGAGACTTAGTCTCTATTTCATAACTGCTTTGCAATATATGAGAAGACACTAATTTTGTGTTCAATTTCGTGATTGGTTCTGATTGACCGAGGGTCCAGAGGGCACCTATACACCAAGGTCCTGTAGTTGATGTATAGTTTTATGTTTTTCTTCATTTTACGCTCTTGATACCATAGATACTTGCTGTATATATTAACTTGCTCATGGTATTCATGTTGTTTGCTGTTCATAATTTCTTTTATGCTTTTAATTGATTTTCAACTGATCAGTGTTTGCATTTCAGGTTCTAATAGGAAGCCCGAGCAGTGCATATAATTTTTGATGACTAATGACATGATGGGGTTATCTTGTCCTACTGCTGATTTGTTTTATTGGTTTTAATTCCAGCACTGCTTATTTCTTTAGTTTTGCTTCGTTCATTTACTTTTCTACAAGTTAGTGATTAGACTATTCATATCATTCTTCAGTTACCAATGATGAAGGATTGTAGAGTGAATGTGTAGCTTAATCTTAGTTTTATTTCATGCAACTTAGATATCAGATCATTCAATTTGTGTATGACTACTTCCTATAGCCAGAGCGAGTCAAATGGTGAGGGGTCAAAAATGAGTTAATGTGATATGATTAGTTTACTTTGCTTTCAGTCTTTAAATTGCTTTGAGTTTAGTCTTTTCTCTTCTTTATAACAACAACAAGGATACTGGGTTCCATAGTCATAGTTCACTGTTTTGTTAATTAGAATCTAGGCACATTTTGATTTCATCATTGCAAAGTTTGAACACCTTTGGATCACTTTGAAGTTTGGAAATTATTCATTGAATACAATTGTCCATACTTGATTACTAGAATCACCATCTCACACACACCATTTCACATTAGGAAATCAACAAGAAGATAAATCCAAAAAACAAACCAAAAAAACTAAAAATGACAAAGAAATAAGAAAATGGTTATCTTGCATAGATAGTGCACTTCACTTCAACAATTTACGACTCCTGGATTGACAATTCATATAGCAATTTAGAACACACTAAATTGACCAAACACTTGCTACATGAAAAATTGAGAAATACATGAAAAATTTGATTGCAATCACGTTTTTTTAAGTATTTCTCATTTTTCGTGTAGCAAGGTCCATTTAAAGTATGCAACATGGGTACTCCTTTGATGAAGAATTAAATTTTGCATCCAACGAGTACTCCCTCTCAAAATTTAAGTAAAAACCTTAGGGAGATAAGTTGAAATTACGAGTTGAAAAAGTTGTTTTATTATTTTATTATTTTTTAATCTTTTAACTTTTTACTCCAAAAATGGTGAATCATCCTGCATGGTTGACATCATTATCTTGAATCCTATTGGTTCTTATAAAGTTTTTTTTGGTTGTACATTTTTCTTAGGAGGCCCATTTTAGATCTCAAAATTCCCCTAATGAATCTGATTGATAAAATAATCTATTAATGGATCATTAAATCCCTTTGCCCCATGATTCTGAGGACCCCAAAAGAATTTTATATCACCTCTAATAATTATAGAAGGTGAATTTAAAAATGATTTATTGAAGAATGTCTCCCAGAAAAAATTTCTATTTTGTATTGGGCCATATACATTGAGGATGGTGAGCGATCTTCCCAATTATTCAGAAAAGAAAATAAAAAATTCCAATGCCTAGACCAAGAAACATATACTCAAGCAATATATAAGTTTAATACTTCAATGTTTCCACCCTACTACAAGCCCCCTCGAGTGCCCATAAGCATCTGAAACTAGAAAACTCCATCCACCCAAGATAATGGATAATAGTTGGATCATCTCCTAAAGTTTCTCGAAGGAAAATAACCTTAGGGGGATCAAACTAATTAGTTTTTTGAAAGTGAGTATTTTAAGGTGACTTGCAAGACCCGATAATTGAAGGATATAATCTTCATTCATGTCCTTCCACGGTGGCAACAACAATTCTAAGGGTCCCTTGAATTGATGACTATCTACTAGCAACTAGGTCGGCCCTGGCACAATCCTTAAGCTTTTGTCAAATTGGATTTTTTCCCCCTCCCCTTATTCTTAGAACATGTGATATGAATTTGAACTAGGCCTAAATCATAAGGATTCTATAAAATCCCATTTGATCAAGGTCAAAGATTATAGGAAGACGCTCCACCACCTAAGGAAAGAGAATTAGATTTAGAGAGGGAGATAGCTGGGGAGGAGAAATCACTCTGATCCAGGGAAAAGAACAATGTACCAGAGAAGAGTGATGAGGAGATCCCAATGATAAGGGGAGGGAAGTAGAAGTCAAAAAAATATTTGTAGTTCCAAGAGAGAAAGAAGTAGGACAATCGATACAATGATCATAAACCAGAGATGTATTAGAGGAAGAAAAGGGAAGAGTACTTGGAACATAGTGCTCTAGAGGATCCTGAATCCCGCCATCCATGATCATGGGGTCTAGGGGGGACCTAATTTCTTTTAAAACCAACTCTTTGGATGAAATTCACTAGTCTCACTATAAGACGATGACATTTTGTTGTGGGGATTAGGGTCTTCCCAAAAAAAAAACCATCCTCCTCGTCCACCACTAAAGGAACAAATAGACAATGCTTGATGATATGACCACATTGGTGACATCAATGACATTTGAATGGGACACCATAATAGTTAAGGTCCTGAACAAATCCCTCCTCCCCTCCAAGATCAAAATTTTCAGCAGGAAGACTATTTATGAGATCCACCTTAACCAAAATTTTGGCCATAGTCATTTTCCTTATGGAAATGTACAAGGAGTCATGATCAAGTTAGGAACCAATGGAATTCCCAACATCTTGAAATATTTCATCCACCTAGAAAGCCAAAGGTAAACTAGGTAGGCAAACCCATAAAGGGATCAAATTTGATCTTTACAAATGAACATCAAATAGAGGTGCCCAAATTTGAACAACACAATAGAGGATTCAATACGCCATACCTTTTGTTCTATCAATTGTGCATCCTCAACTTTGACTAAATTTAAGTGGATCCATCCTTTGGCTAATTGTTCAATCCCAAGAGGAGCCTGAACAATAGGAGCACTATGATTCTCAACACATTCTTTTAGGGTTTGGATAGAGAAACCATGACCCTAGACTCAACCAACCAATTACTTTTCTACTCGAGTTGAAACCTTATTCATCTTAATCGCTGGTGGGGGGGCAATTTTTTATTTTATTTTATTTTTAATTTTTAATTTGTGTGACTGGTGCTAATCTACCTATGCGTCCGTCTATTTGTTTTCTAACTTTTTAATTTAATTTAGTTTTTTAATTAAATTTGATTTTTTTTAATTTTTAACTTAATTATGATTTAGTTTATTTTTTTGAATTATGTCTTTTTTTTATGTTTTCTCTTTTTTTTTTTTGATATATATAATTTTTGTTTTTAATTATTTTTGTTTGTGTTTTTATTAATTTTTAATTTTTTTTTTCAATTTTGAATTTGTTTCTTTTGTATTTTCATTTTTATTTGCTTATATTTTATTTTATCTAGGTTTTTTTTTTTTTTTTTTTTTTGCAGGTTCCGCAGCGATGCTCGACTAGTAACCCGATCCTATTATGTGCAATTTGATAGTCCATTTTAAAATTTCAATTATAATGAATCGAGTTTGTCCCACAATGTGTCAATTTCATGGTTGGTCTTTAAGTTTTCATTACAATGTGTTGAGTTCACCTACACTGCTTGTCAATTTGATGGTTGAATTTTAAAATTTTGTGCAATGTATCAAGCTGTCTTAGGCTAAGATTTCAAAATCGCTATACATTTAATATTTAAAGAATAAATTACCCTTGGTATAATAACTCTTTCATTGAGGGGTTCATTTGTAATGTTTTTTTAGTCATAATTTTTTTCCATAATGTCATGCTTGAAATATTCTGAAAACTTAAGGTTTTTTTGTAATTATAATCTTTGGTTTTAATTTCATGGTTGAAAAATTGTCAAGATTTTGATTTTTTTCTAAGTCATGATATTTTATCTTTAATACTATTGTTGAAAATAGTTATAAGTATTTTTTCTTTAGCACAATGACTGAAAATTGTTGGAATTTTAAGGTTTTTCAAAGACATGATATTTTATATTTAATGTCATGCCTAAAAATTGTTGGAATTTTATGGTTTTCCAAAGACGTGATATTTTATATTTAATGTCATGCCTAAAAATTGTTGGAATTTTATGGTTTTCCAAAGACGTGATATTTTATCTTTAATGTCATGATTGAAAATGTTAGAAATTTAAATTTTTTCAGAGTCATGACATTTTATCTTTAACATCATTATTAAAAAATGTTGAAAATTTACCCTAAAAAAATACGTTATTCTAGTATCAACACTTTTTGTTTTCAAGGTGTCTTTTGCACAAAAAAATTGGTTTTTACTGCCATTTTTAAAAAATGTTGAAAATTACTTTGAAAAAAATGTTATTCCAACATCAACACTTTTCGTTTTCAGCTTGTTTTTTCATGTTTTTTGGGGGTTTTTTGGCTAGAGTTCTCGTTTTGAGGTAATAGTTCTCTTTTGATTGGTAACTTTGTTACAATCGAAAGTGAAAATATAATTCTCTTGTTTCTTCAATACTTTTCTGTTTTTAAGGTTGATATAAAGTTAGGTTACTTAACAAAGACATAAATGTTTTATTTATCTCTGAAAGTAAGAGAAATATTTTTACCACATCGGGGTTGTAATATATAATGCATTGAAGCAGCGAAGTGAGAGTGAGAATGAGACTATTGATGTTTTATAATGATTTTAATTAAAACTAACCAGATGGTAGGCGTTAGGGTTTTCTCCTGCAGATTTTTTAGTACCGCCATCACCATCCATGAGCCTGCTATAGTCAAAGAAGGAGATCTAAGGCATGATGCTATGGTGGTCATATCTCTCCATGATAATGGGAGGAGGTTGTTAATGATCTTGCCTTCGGAGTAATGGTGGTTCTCTTGTAGCCATGTGATGAAAATTCATGAAGGTAAATGTTGGTATAGATTTGTGGTGGTTTTTGACCACAGGGAACTTCATGAAATTGGATCTGCAGATCTCTTATTCAATAGGCTTCTCGTAGTATTCAACGTCATCACATACATGGTAGGAATGAAAAAGATGTAGCCATATGGATTTTCTCCTTTGGATTGGGTGTAGATAGGACCAATACGGCTTTGAGGCTCGTGAAGGATGTAGACATTGGCGTGAAGGGTGCACAAATCATGATGCTATGCAAACATAAGTTTGCCTTTTAGGATTTATATTCGTCAATGAAGCCATTCTTTGTAGACCTGATTCATAATTGGGATCGAACCTCCAATGGGTCTCCTTGCTATATTATGGCCCCGGATTTAGACAAAAGACAAATAGAGAATGACAAATACCAGATCTTCCTCAAAAAATTTAATGGGAGGACCTCCATTTTTCGATTCGAAGTTGAGATCTAGTGGAAAATCTAAAACAAAGCATTCAGTACAACTTGGGAATACCAACAACTCTTCGAAGTTTTTTATATGAAGGGAAAGTGCTCTAGGATTCCCTTCAACTAAAAGAATATGGTGTGGTAAGAATTCCACCTTAATATTAAACTTGAGGCTATGGGGTGGAGCTATAGGCTTTAGAAACCATAACATAGGTTCAAAAAACCCTAATGGAACAGTCTCGTTCAATGATGTGGTGAAAGGGAAGGCCTCCATTTCTACAAACCAAAACCAAAATCTACCAAGACCCTACATTGTTGAACAAATGGAGCAAGTTCTAGCCATGGAAGTTAAAAACATAAATGTAAACTCATTGTTCTTTGATCTTCAATCTATGGCTATAATATGTAGTTTGAATGGGCTCTCGCCAAGATTGGAAGATTTACACCAGCGCGTATATTCATCCTAGACACCCAACTGTAATATTTATTTATGTTCCAAAGGTTTATGCATAGTTGAATTTGAAACATAGAAAGACTTGGAAAAAGTCCTAAAATGTGGGTTATGGTTATAGGGTAGGGAAGGCCTCTTTATCACCCCATGATTCCCAGATTTCGATGCCACAAGTATGGTGGTCACAATAATGTCACTTTGGGTAAGATTACCAAAGCATTGGAAACATTCTGGGAAATTCATAAAGATGGACCTTGACATAACATAAAATGGTATCCTCAATTTTTCTAGAATTTGTGTAGGGATAGACCTCAACAAAGGTTTACTTGATCGCATCCATCTAAAACATAAGAATTTTAAGTGGATGCAAGTTTTAGATTATGAGAACACAACCTTTAGATGTGGATTGTGTTTTAAAATAAGACATTTACAAAATACTTGCCCACAGGGAAAAAATCTCCCAAAAAACAAAAAGTGACAGCCTCATAAGTTAGAGGGATGGCAAGTTTATGATCCTTATACTTTTGAAGAAGAAGAAGAGGAGGACATTGAGGAAAATTCAAATAAGGAATCACGTGAACAACATAGTAATCACACAGACGAAGGGGATGCAAAAGAAATGGGAATTGCGACCCAGAGTCAGAAGGGTACTGAATTGGTAGAGATCAAATCAATTGCATAGCAGAAAGAGGAAACATTTGACAAAGCTGGCATAAGGGGCATAAAGAGAACTCATGTATGAGATATTTTGACTCATACAAAGAGGCCCCTATGCATGCACTTGAGAATGAATTAGCCATGACAGTGGTTGAACAAACCCAAAGGATCTGGCAAAAAGTCTAGAAGAAGAAAGGAAAAAAGGGGAAGATGAGTGATTTTTATCACATTTAAAATCCCAACAAATTTCATGTAATTTTTGTATTATTTTAAAGTTATTATTATTTTATATTTTTCATCAGCCAAAAGGATGACATGATTGAATGCTTAACAACATCTGTTGGGCATTGGATAATCCAACGCTCCCTCTGTGTTTTGCGACATGTGCTTAACTACCTTTCGAGGATCTGTTAACTCTGGCGATGCGTCTGTTTACCAACACTTGCGGGTTTTGGTGTGACAACAATCGTGATTCCAACAAGTGGTATCAGAGCTAAAGGTATCGAGTTCAAAACACATCCGGGTCACGTTGGGGGGAGATTATTGGGCATTGGATAATCTAGTGCTCTCCATGTGTTTCGCAACATGTGCTTAACCGCCTCTCGAGGATCCGTTAAGTTTGGCGATGCATCCATTTACTAACACCTGCAGGTTTTGGTGAAACGATAATCATGATTCCAACATCTGCAGAATGTAATTTTGTTCATTGGTTTCAGGTTGAATAAAATTTCGATTTTTCCTTCAGAGAAAAATAAAATTTAAAACTAACCAAATATGTATATTCATTTTTTATTTTTTATTATAGTTGTTTTACTTTTATTTTGAGAATATTTTATTTTTATTTAAAATAATATTTTGAGCTGGAGAAGAATTACACATTTCTTCATATTGAACTATAGAATATGTCTCTCAATCCAATAAAT
>APFE031633735.1:25015-50810 GCA_000404065.3 Pinus taeda
AATCCGGAATATGAACCATAGGAAATTACACCCATTAGACCAATCAAAATAATACCAATTACAATACCTATATATAATGTTTCAAAGAAATCATAATTCAATTATTGAAATTATCTAAAAATATATATAAACTCAAATTACTATAGATATGAAAAAACTAAATAATTTTTTATAAAAACTTAGAAGGTTAATCATTCTAAATTTTGGTTTTTTACTATTTATTATTATTTAAATTTACTCATTACATATTTATTTGAATTATAATTTTGGATTTATACGAATATTTTCTAGATGAAATCACATATAGATTATCATATCAACGTGTTTCGAACCACATATTATGGTTCATCGTGGTGATGGTGATGATGAACTGGTTCAAAACACGTTGGCATGAAAATCTATATGTGATTTCTTTTGGAAAATATTTGGTATAAATCATAAATCATACAAGTGAATTTTGGATTTATTAAAGTTGTTGTTTTTTTATGTATAAATAAATTTAATGTCCTCACATTTTCTTATTACAATTTGATTTTGTAATATCAATATTTAAATATTATATAGTGTTATTACTTTGAATATTTTTTACAATATTAACATGAGAAATATTTAATTTATCTTTATTTTTTTAAAAATGTTTAAAAATAAATTTATAAATGTCTAAATATTGATTTTATTTTTTCTTATATTTAAATTGGTTTAAAAAATAAAAAGTATTTAAATTATAGTAATTAAACTATATATAAAGCTAGGTTAATTGAGTTTATCTTAGGTGGTTGGAATTTGGGAGAAATAATTTGAATCCTCTCAAATTCAATTCTTGCAAGTAACATAATAAGCTTTCAAACCATCTTGTTGAAAATGAATAGTCCCTTAAAAATTGTAAAAGGATTATATAAAACTTAATTATCGAGTTGTCTTTAATGAGACTTTTTCGAAGCTTTTCTGGTGGGTTTTTCCAGTCTAATTTCTATAAAATCTAGTAAGAATTTATTGAAATCACAAGCTTGATGGGCAACCCCTACAAAATTGAAGTGCGCTAGGGTTTTTCAGGGCGATGAATCCATATATACAGTCAAAAAACTAGTTTAAATAACAAATCAAGATTTCACCTCAATTTTTTCTGCCGGATTCTAGCACTCGAAAGTCCAAAATGTCCCATCCCTTAATTATACCTTTTTCAATTAAATATTTCCATCCTTTTATCTCTTTCTCTTTCTCTCTCATACATAGTATATTTAATAATTTCTCAATTTGTTGACATGATTTGATTATATTCTTATGTAGATTTTCACAGTTATTCATATTGTAAGATAAACTTTAGGAAAAGAACGGTGTTTGTGAATTTAATTCTTCCAACATTTAGGGTGGACACATTACACATCATTAGGTATATAAAAGAATTAAGATGATGTGAATGGGTGCCACTAGGAGAATACATACAATGGGGATTTGTTTTTTTTTTGTGAATTAAAAAATTATATTACCTTTTAATCAATCCATTACATGTTCATGAGTAATTTGGATTGGTTAATTCTAGGGGATTACCAATAAAATCCAATATCAAGAGACAATATAACCTAAATTTACATGAAACTAACTAACTACAATTTATAATATCAATACTTTTACTACTTTCCTGGTAAAATAACTCAATAATAATCGTAGATTTTACTAAGGGTCCTTTTTTCCTTTTTTCTTCTGTACATCAATCCTTTCTGAGGAGTTATTAGGAATGGATGTTGAGGGGATAATAACTACATTTCCTTTGTCCAATTCCAAAATCAGAGGTTCTGCTACTTTAATTTATTCCTTATCAATAGCCAAGTGATTTGATTCATGGAAGTATTTGTGGCCACTCATTGATGAAGCTAAAACCATAGTTGTATCTTGTGCTTCTCCATTCGAGGGATGTATCTTAGCTTTCTGGATGACGAGATGTCCCTGAATGCGGTTGCGAAGAGGTTGAATGACTTGTTTTAGTTGTAGATAAAGAATTTTGTTGCTGCATATTTTCTGTCTTGTGAGTTGAAGAAGTCTTAGCTCCTTTTGGAGCTTTTGGATATTTTCATCCTTGTGGCTTATTCTTGGAATCTATAGGAGGAGAGAACCCCTTAGAAGAGGGACAAAATTTTGAAGGTGCTTGGGTTGTTAACAAATCCTATGAATTTTTTTGTGTTTTCATAGTCCATTGACTATGAATAGATAATGGCCTTCACTCAAGGAGAATATTTTCTAGCAACCCTTTGGTGAGATTAATTTCAATATTGTTGTAGCTGCTACAACACCCTCCAAAAATTCGCGTGCAACCAAATTTTGGAGCCTTCCATGGATCTTACAATCGAATTTTCCATAGTCACTTCTTGTTCAATGATTGCTTTTGAGTGCCCTTCTTGGACTGAAAGTGTTGAAGTCACTTTCTCACACATGCTTAGTCTATAGCAAGTGCATGACCACATTATTTTATGCAAGCTTGCACAAGCATAAAAATCTCCTATCAAGGATGTGCTTGTGCAATGTCCAATCGATGTCAACATTCAATGTGCATTGACAACGAAATTTTCTCAGATTATCGCTGCATTTGTACTTCTATTTTGGTGAGTTTTACAAATTGTTGCTCCCATGCACCTTTATTTTCACGAGCGTCACTTTCATGTTTTTGGTTGTCTCTTTCGCTTGCTTGCACTCTAACTAGTGTTGTTTTCATGTTATATTTGTTTTGACATGTGTTGTTTTCATCGTTGTTCATGTATTGCAAGTATCGTTCACATTTTTATCTTCATATAGAAAATTTTGTCTTCTCGCATGGGAATTGCCACTTATCATGTAAAGTGGAGTTTTGGTTTATTTCAAGAGGAAATATTTTTGATAACGAGTTTTTATTTTATCATGTAGGCATGTTTTGCACTCATTCACGCACTATCACACAAGTGTCGTCATTATCATCGTAAAGTCTATCTTCAGTGTCACACTTGTCGTAAGATTCTCCAAAGGTTGTCATACTAAGGGAAGTATGTTTTCATATGTTCTAGATGATCTAAGTTGTGTTGCCAAGTGTCTAAGTGTGTGATCACAATCAAGTTCTATCACTGTTCACATCAGTTTCATTGATCACACACTTAGCCAAATTCTAGAAATTTCCTAGCAGCTTAGCCTCATCCAGCCCTCTTGAACTGCGCATTGTGCAGTCTCAGCCCTTAAGAAACAACCTTGTCTCTTGACACTACGCAATGTGCAATACCTGGCTCCTAGAAATGTGTAACCACCTAGTCCCCTTTGTCTTTCAGAACTCCACATTTGTTTGAACCAGTGCCGAAGCCCTCATCCTAACTCACTCAGCTCTCAAACTACACAATCTTCCTCCTCAACCCATCCTGAACTACACATTGCATAGTCTCAAAGCCCAAGCTCTGCCCCTGACTTCCTAAGTTGTAAAATTGCTTAGTCACTAGGCCTTTCCCTTGGCCCACCACTAGTTTCGGCCGAGTCAGCAGGTCATCGTGCAACATATTAGATAGGGATTTATTAGATCAATGTTGTCTTGTCATGGGTTGATTGCAGACACAAGAAATCTACCATGCTATGGAAACATGATAAAGAAGGAGATGGAAGAGGAAGACATGTTAGATGACACCTAAGGAGTTGAGGACAAAGGATGATCATTAGGAAAGAAGACAAAGGAACACTATCATGACTACATGGAGACTCCATCTGATTTAAAACCTTTGGAGGATAGATATGAAAAACAAAGCACATCTCTCATGAAATTGAAGTAAGAAGGACAAATTATCATTGCCAGATCATTATGTCTTGAATGTCATGTATTATTGCAAACATTGAAACTCATTTCATGTATTTTGTTTAAGTGTTTTGGTCTCATTTGAAACATAGGCAAAGTGTCATGTATTCACATACTGGATTTCACACAACATGTAAAAGCCTATTTTGGTGGTTTTAAGGGTTGATATTTGTGTATCTGGCTTTTCCTAATCATGTAAACACTGGTCGCACTGAGTCACAATTTTGGAGCACTATCGCACAAGTGTTGTCACGGTCATTGCAAAGTGTATCTTAATTGTCACTCTTGTCGTAACTGGTCATAAAGTGGTCACATAGAGGGAAATGTGTTTTTCATGTGTCATGGGTGATTGATTTTGTTGTGTTGTCAAGTATTCTAAGTGTGAGATCATAGTCGAAGTCTTATCAATGTTCACATTAGTCTAACCGTTCTTACACTTAGTCATTTCCAAGAAGGCTTCTCGACTAAGTGACTTGGCTTCGCTCGACCTCCCTAAAATGCACACCGTGTATTTCAAGTCCTCTAGTTGAGACCTTTTCCCTTGACACTGCACAATGCACATTTATTGCCTCCTAGGACTGCTATGCTACACATTTTTTATGCTCAAGCTCCAGCCTTGACCTCCAGAATTACACAATCATTCCTTGCAACTTGATCTTCACTGGACACTGCGTAATCACAAGCCTCAAGCTCAACCATTGAGCCTCTGAACTAAGTAATTGCATAGTAGCTCAATCTCCTTTGCCTCCTAAAACTTTGCAATATTTCCTTCCAGTGTCCATCCCCTTAGCATTCCCCATTGTCAACCACGACTGCGCATTTTTTTCCCTCACTCTAGCCTGAACTGCACACTGCGCAGTCTCAGTGATCAAGCCTCACCCCTGGCTTCTTTAAATGTGTAATTGCGCAGTCACTAAGCCTCTCTCCTGACCTTTCAACCAGTCCCGACTCAGTTAATGGATCAAAGCGCACTATCTTATACTAGGGGGTTTTCAGACTGATGTCATCTCACCATGAGTGAATTGCAGATGGAGGTAATCTCTCACACCATGACATGATGATGAAGAAGGAGATGTAGAAGGGAATCATGTTGAAATACATCTTTGTAGCTGGATGTGAAAGATGATAAATTGAGGCAAAGCAAAGGGACACCAATTTGCGACTACAACCCAAGATTTGAGATCATTGAAGACTCCTTAACACCAAGCCATGAGGAGGTGGAAGAAAAAAGAATTCTCAAGCAGATATCAGAGACACAACAACAAAAGTGGCATGAAACTGCCACATCATCGAGTAGTCCATGTCAACAGTGTCATGTCATGTCATGTCATGAGTTGTCATAGGCCACATCATCATTGTGGATCATGTATATTCAAAATGTATTGTAAAGTGGAAGTCCAAGGGACACACATGGAATATGAAGAGCCATGTACGTTGAAAGGTCATAGGAAGTCAAACAGACATTAGGGTAGTCAAAGAGTCACAAGGAGGGTGAAGCATCACCCCTTGGTTATATATACACCCTCATTGTATGAGAAAAAGACTTTTCACCGTGGCTCCTCCCGCAAGGCATTAGAGAGATAAGCTAGTTCTTTGAGGAGAAAGGAGTGGCTCCAATGTTCCACTATTGGAGTTAGTGATGTACATTGTAAACATGTGTCTTGGAAATTTTACTTAATAGCATAGCCCTTCAAGGCCAACACGTTCTTCATGCATAGATTATGAATGTTTGTAAGGCTGTTCTGCGGATGTTTGTATTTCATGTTTGCTTTCACATGTGCTAAGATAGTTGAACTATTTCGGTTATTTTAGTATTTATCTTATTGAGAATGTGCTGAAATGGTTGTTATTGTTGTCCCATCCTTGTGGACTATTCTATAGGGTATTAGAAATATCTTTCTTCATTTCTTGGTTGTAAAGACTTTGTGGACTATTCCGCTGGATGTTAAATAGATCCTTTCAGTTCATGCGTGTCTCTTCTTGGGTGGTAATACTACCTCTCACTTAGAGGCTCACTTTTCTCCCCTCTCCGCAGTAGAAGAACCTTAACACATTTACAATTGAAAAATCACAAGGCACACCTTCTTGCTTTTCGAAGACACCATTGCATCCCTCTCTCGTGTTGATAGTTAGAG
The DNA here is from genome assembly GCA_000404065.3 of Pinus taeda. Taxonomy (NCBI): domain Eukaryota; kingdom Viridiplantae; phylum Streptophyta; class Pinopsida; order Pinales; family Pinaceae; genus Pinus; species Pinus taeda. Next base: position 30,950 of record APFE031633735.1, read on the forward strand.
CCAAGGCATATATTTGAGATATATGACAACTAGGCCGATATTTCAGATGGGGCTCCTACACCAAATGGTTTGAGGTCTGATTGAGACTTCACATTGGGGTGGACCCCTGGTTGACGCATTTCCAGCACCGTCAACAAATACATATCCGGGAAAATGTCACAATACCCTTCTCAATCCTTTCTGTATCTACTTTAGTAAAATGACCAAGTGAGTTTCCTGCATCAATTAAGATGTCTAGATGAAGCAGATGAAGTAGTTGAAGAGGAAAATTTGTGAGTCTTACCTAGACTAGAGCAATCGTAGTTGGCATATAGAGAGGATTAAAACCAACAAAGCAAGTTAAAAAGCAATTCCCAACATGACCCCAAAACCAAAGTCCTTCATAAAAAAACTTTTGACAATCCTTTAGATCTTTAAATTACACCACAAAAAAACTTTTGAGCAAAAAAAAAACTCTCTATATTTAGGGACTAGGTCTGATGCACCCATTCCTAGAGCACAAATGTTATAGGCCATAACCCATTAAATCGATAGATAATGACATGCGTCGAATAATCCATGTAATCATCCTTGGTTGGGAGATGATACACTTTGATAGTTGGGATATTTCCGCTTGGTCCACAATGAAGGTTGCCTCTCAGATATATTTGGGAGTCACCTGTGCAAGCCTTAGATTGAGGGTGTCCTTGAAATAATTGGGTTAGGAGGAAGAGGATGCACCTTGGCCTTTAGCTCTACCTCTTATCCTTGACACTAAATGAATTGAGGCATCGTTGGTTATGCCATTCTCGCTAAGTGATTTTATATCTTGAATTTTCCTATCTTCATGTAGGAGTTGAATGCTAACATATGGGCTTCCCATCCAATCCTATATCTCGGCTACAAGTGAGGTGGTGAGATCAATTTCTTTGAACTACATGCAGAAGGATCCCCCTAAGAGTGGTCTCACAAAGACAGTGAAAATCTCCAGATATAGGGTAATGACCTCCTCGTGGTTGAAGGAGGAACCCTTCACTAAAAATGGTTTCCTTTGTTTTACCAGGTGGATCTTATTCGTGGTCAATTACTACCATGGAGCCAATTCCATGGTTAAAATAAGAGCTGCTACCATGGGTAAAAACCCTACAATTGTCGGATCTCAGAGAAAAATATGTGGCATCACTTTGGTGGAGATTTGGATGGTCTAGCAAACCAAATCCAATGTATATGGGATAATTCCAATCACCCAGATCCACAACCATGAGTTTGATTTCCTTCAGAGCAGGCAAGTGTGTTTCCTCAACTACTTGTGTCTCATTGACACTAATGGATGAGACTCATCATTGGGTAACTATATGGACCTTAATACACCTCCAAGCTTATTTAAATAAACTCTTCTCATAATTCCTTACACATTTTGATTATATTTTGCTTAATGAGATGAGTAAAAGTGAGATGTTATGCCTAGTGGACTAATGTGCATTGATTGTAGGTTTTTGAGAGAAAATCATGGCAATTTTGGCTAATTAAGGGCAGAAACTCGAATGAGACAAAGGGGAGATATTGTAGGAGATAGATCCTCCTCATTTACTCCTCACTCATTCGAATATTCTTGCATCAAATCTCACTAGCTCGAAGTTGCAAGCAGCCGAGTCATGAAGATCAAAAGGAAACCAAGCCAGTGACAGTTAAAGAGCTAGTTCATCTTGAGTTTGGGAACTGAGCCTCCCTATATTTTAGGAATCGTTGGAGACTTCAGTTGTATAAATAAGGAGGCCTAGAGCCTCATTAGGATTCAAATTTTTGATGTAAAATAACTAGGAATTTTCGAGTTCAAGACTTGTGGAAGACATTGTTATGTAATTTGCTATTATGATAATGAGAATGAGAATTTCCTTGATCTAACACTGAGTTGACTCAGAGCGTTGAAGCTCTTGGGTTAGGGCCCAACTGATGCAGGAGCATTCGGCCCAATAAAATCATTGTATTTTAGTAGACATAGGGGGTTTTGTGTTTTAAGGAAGTTGGTTTCCTAAGTGTTGAATTAAAGTAATTGTTTAGGTTTTTAAGTGATTTTAATGAGAGTAGGATTTAATTAAATATTGTGAGGCATATTTGTAGATATTCTCGAATGTAGGAGAATATAAGAGATTTAGGATAATTGGGAGATTGAGGGATTTAAGAATTAATTGTAAAGCTTATATTAGGAGTTATTTCATGATTTTGTGGATTAGAGAGGATCCTTAGGGATGAGGAAGAGATTTTAGGATTTTGTTGAGAAGTTTATGGATCTAAACTAGGAATTGGTTATAGAAACCTTTTGTATAAATGTAAGCCTAAAAGACATATAGATAAGTTAGATATCTTGTTAGATAATTGGAGTGTGACCGTAAGCCTACAGGAAAATTGTAAAATAGAGGCCACTGACATTAGAAGATCAAGCCAAAGAGAGAGATAAATTGTGTAAATGATTGTTTATATATATACAAAGATTAATACCAAAACTGTATAAGTGTGTGATTTGAATATGAAATGATAAATTATGTGTGTATCAGAGATTCTGCATAATATATGTATGCAGGCAGAGTTCAGGCGAAACACATAGGGAAGAATGATACAAAGTATCGAAATAGATCGTTGAAACTGATTGAAAGACCAAAGTAAAGTCCATGAGTGATCCTGATTAAAGAATCATGTAGGGTTAGGCTCAGGAGGGAGTCGCGCAACATAAAAACGAAGGATGAGAACCCTGAAGAAACTTGAAAACCACAGAAAACACTGAAGGAATGGCATAAAAACCCAAAGTAAAGAGATGGATGAGAAGTGAAGTGTTGGTGCATAGGAGCCGTTGGATCTTTACAATCAACAGACAGGACTAAGTCGCATGGAATAGAGCAATTAATATCACATCGGAACATATCTCAGGAGTGAGTGAAGCGGCCTTAAGTGATTTGTGATTGCGATATGCAACATCATTGTTGACCATTGGATCAAATTATCTGATCAATGGTGGAGGATCATTGTTAAACCTCTCATCACAATGTTTCAATGGCGAGTGAATAAACCTTGGGCCTTGAACAAGTGCGATGTGTGACATGCGATGTCCAATGCGATCGGCGATTAAATCACATCGTAAATATTCCATGGTAAATGTACCGGGCCCTAAGCAACTACGATATGCGACATTGCAATGAGTGATGTTAAGTGGACCCGATAAGGTATGGACGCAGTTTACTCATTTGAAATATGAGTTGTGTTAATCGCATATTGGACGCGATAAAGAGTCATGTGTTAGTGGATCTGTGAGATTGCGATAAAGGGAAGCCTCGAGAAATGTGCAAAGACTATGGAAACGCGGAAAAGGTATGGTTCGCGTATGTTTTATGTATATTTCTATTATAAAAGAATTATAATAGAAATAACGACAATAATAGGTTTATGGGGTAAGCTCAATTATAATCAACCATAAAGTGCGAGTGTTTGATTATATGTGTGGGAATAAATATTAATGGAAGTTTAATGAAGAGGGAGTATAAAGTCCCAATGGAAAGGATGGATTAAGGGTAGACTATGGTTAATTAACAAATCATTTCCACAGAGATTTAATAAAGGGGGCCTTAAACCATTAAGTAATGAAGATTTGACTTGGTGGAGAGTCTGAAATTCTTGGGGCAAATAGAGTTTATGCATTTCATATGCATACTGTGGGTATACGTGGGTTTTCCTGCGTCACCAACCCTAGTAGCAAAGGCTTCTCTTCTTGTATTTGTATGCTTAGTTGATTTCACAGATTAATGGTTGAATTCTCTTTAGCATTATTTCATTACAAGTAGTTGTGGATTTGATTAGTTTGATTCCAAACTAATCTATGTGTCAAAATTCCACTTCTCTAAGCCATCAAGGATGTACCTATTTACAACAAGTTGATTAAAGAGAAGTGTTTCAAACATCTATGGAGGTGAAAAAGAGACACCCCTACCATTAATGTCATTGGAAAACTGTCTGAATTAATGTTGAGGTAGGTAATTTTCCCAAAGTATTTGGACCTTGGAAGCCCTATAGTAGATGTGCACATCAATGAAACCATTGTCCCACACACTTGGATTGATATTGGGGCTACCATTAATGTAATGACTAAGGACACTATCCTCAAGCTCAATCTCCAGGGTTCATTAAGAAAGACCACAATAGTCTTGCAACTTGCAAACCATTCCACAATAACCCCTGAGGGGATTCTTGAGGATGTGATGGTCTCCATTGACTCTTGGGAGTACCCTACAGACTTCCTAATTCTCCAGGCTTACTAGTTATCCTCTCATACTCGGGAGGCCTTGGTTAGCCACTACTGATGCCTACATCAGCTGCAGGGCCATAAATATGACTATAAAAAATGGGCATCTTTCCAAGCAGTTAGTCTTGTGCCCTCCTACTGAGCCATCTCTAGAACATGCTTACCTTTATGGCTAGAAGAGGAGGAAGAAGATGAATTCTACTCAGCCCAACTCTATACCTTAGAAACATCCATGGGAGGAGGACAACTAGATGAAGATGATTTGATTGAACACATACTCCAAATTCCAACTCCCAACACCTTGTCCTTAGAGGAAGTAGTAAAGGAAACCAAGAGCAACCATCAGAACCCTACTCGTGTCAAAACCATAGAATTTGGCCCTGAAAGAACTTTGAAAATCAACCCCTCTTTCTGCATACCAAGAAGAAAAGTTGTGTAACATGCTAAGGGAACATCTGGATGGCTTTGCTTGGAGTTGTAGGGAAATGAAGCGAGTTCACCCCTCGGTGTGTACTCACCACATTTATATCAAAGAAGGTTGAAAACCAGTCCAATAACCCCAAAGGAGAATGAATCCAGCTCTCAAGGATATAGTTAAAGAAGAATTGCAAAAGTTGTCAGATGCATGATTCATTTACCCTATCTCGGACAGGGAGTGGGTTTCTCCTTTGATATTTGTTCCAAAGAAAAATGGGAAGTGGAGGATTTGTGTTGATTATAGAGAGTTAAACAAAGAAACAAAGAAGGACCATTTTCCTCTACCTTTCATTGACCAAGTGCTGGATGGCCTGGTAGGGAAAAAGTTTTTCTCTTTCCTAGATGGGTTCAGTGGGTACAATCAAATCCAGATAAGCCCAAAAGACCAGGATAAAACCATCTTCACTTGTCCTTGGGGTAATTTCTCTTATAGGGTCCTTCCTTTTGGCCTATGCAATGCCCGTGCCACTTTCTAGAAGGCAATCCTAAGTATTTTTGCTGAGCTAGTCCATGATGCAGTAGAATTTTATATGGATGATTTTACACCATATGGGTGTGATTTCCATGAGACTCTATCCAACTTGGGTAAGGTGTTGAGAAAATGAAGTGAAATGAACTTGTCCCTTAGTCTTGAAAAATGTGAGTTCTTGATGACTGCAGGGACTGTGCTAGGTCACTCAATATCCTAGAAAGGATTGTAGGTGGACCCAAATAAGATAGCTATCATCCAAAGGGTCCGACCTCCGTAAAAATAGAGGGATGTTAGAAGTTTTCTAGGTTTAGCTGGATACTATCAGATATTTATAAAAGACTTCAGTAAGTTAGCTTCTCCTTTATTTGGGTTATTGGCCAAAGACTCTGAATTTTTATGGTTAAAAAGCTGTCAAGAGGCCCTGGATACCCTGAAGGACAAGTTGACCACTGCAACTATTCTTCAAGGCCCAAATTGGGCCCTTCCTTTCCAAATACATGTTGATGCCTCTCACAAAGCCATAGGAGCAACTCTAGGCCATATAGATGACAAGTTACCTTATGCCATTTACTTCATAAGTAAGAATCTGTCAAATGCCGAACTGAACTATACAGTGACTGAGAAGGAACTCCTAGCTATTGTGCATTCATTAAACAAATTTTGGCATTACATTACAGGTTACACATTTGTACATACTGACCTGCTACAATTAAATACTTGATGAATAAATTTGATGTGAATGCCCAGATTATTAGATGGTTACTTTTATTACAACAGTTTGATATAACTATTATTGATAAGCCTGGCAAGGAGAATGTTGTTGCAATTTTTTTTATCTAGATTAACTTTACCTACAGGAGAGGAAGGAATGGTTGATGATCAATTACTGGATGAACACTTATTTTCCATTTCAGTTCTCTCTCCATGGTTTGCTGACATAGAAAACTACTTCGTGTCTATACAGTTTTCACTGAACTTGTCCTCCAAAGAGAAAAGAAATATTGTGAGGAAGAACACCCCATTCACTTGGATTAGGGGCAACCTCTTCAAACTAGGTCTGGATCAAATTTTGAGAAGATGTGTCAGGGAGGAGGAAGTCTTTGACATCCTTCTAACCTGTCATGATGGGCCTTGTGGAGGTCACTTTGAAGCCAAGAGGACAACACTCAAGGTGCTACAAGTTGGTTATTATTGGCCCACTCTTCACTAGGATGTGAGGAGGTATACTAGTCAGTGTAATCGGTGCTAAAGGATGGGAAAACCTACCACAAGGGATGAAATGCCACTGCAACCTCAAGTAATTTTCAAGCCATTTGATAAGCAGGGCATGGATTTCATTGGACCCATTGACCCACCATCCAGGCAAAAGCAATACATCATTGTGTGCACTGAATATTTAACCAAGTGGGCTGAAACCAAGGCTATCAAAGTGGCAACAGAGGAGAAAGTGACTGAGTTCTTAAGGGAAAATGTATTTAATAAGTTTGGATACCCTAGAGAACTGGTCACTGATCAAGGTAGCTAATTTACATCTCACATGATTGAAAATTTGTTAAGCCAACACAAGATCAAGCATAGAAAATCCACTCCTTACCACCCACAAGCTAATGGGCAAGTGGAGGTAACCAACAGAGCACTGGAGGGCATTCTGACCAAAGTGATTAGCAGCACCACAAAGGAATGGGTAGATATATTAGTTAAGGCCACTTGGGCCTACAATACCACTTGGAAGACCACCACTGGATTCACTCCTTATGAGTTGGTTTATGAGAAGAAGGCCCTACTATCCATTGAATTTGAATACAACAACTTAAGGATGGCAGCACAACTAGATCTAGATCTCACTAGGGCACAACAAGAGATATTTCTCGAGCTGAATGGGTTAGATGAGTTTAGAATGTAGGCCCTCCTGCACACAGAGGTGACTCAAGTTCAAAGGAAGATCTGGCATGACAAGATTATAAAGGACAAACAATTTCAAGAAGGTGATTGGGCTTTGTTCTATGATTCCAGATACAAGGATTTTAAAGGCAAGATAAGGACTAAATTGATCCAAATTTAAATAGGAACGCAAAAAATTATAGAGATAACCATAAATATAGAGATGAGATAACCATAAATATAGAAATGCAACGAAAATAATACTTCATTTCATTACTATAAAATACTTAAATATGCTTACAAACATAAATGGAAATAAACTAGCTAGGGCGATGGTAGCTTATCTCTAAGAAGAGATGTAGTAGATACATGCCTCTAAACTCGTTACAATGCGACTTGAAGGCCTATTTATTGTTGAGAAACAATGGAAAACCCTTAACATCCCAAAAACTAACCCTAGAAGATGAAATTCCAAATTGTGGGCCCTGTTTGGGTAAATTGGTACACAATTTCCTTGGGTCGTAACTTTGGCACCCGATCTTCGTTTGACGCATACAATAGATTGTTAGAAAGATCTATCTGAGAACTACAACTTTCCCAAAAAACATTGTTTAGGGCCTCAAAATGGCTCCGGAAGTTCAGGGCTCGAAAAACTTCTGAAAATAGTAAGTTGTGCGACAATTAAGGAAACTAAAAAATTGAAAGAGACAGTTGTGGGGGTCCAAATGGGATAGGTGGCTGGCCACCAACATCCACTTAGATCATTCCTCCCCCGTTAGGAAGAAATGGCCCCCATTGCGTTGAGTTCCTCCATCTACTGAACTTGGTTCCTGGTGAGCTGTTTTGCAATCTCGGATGTGTCCAGTAATGGTGGGAAGCATGGTCGAGGGTAGTACACATTGAAGACTTGGTGTAGGCAAAGGAATGGAGGAATGCTATGCTCCAAAGAATTATTTCCCACAGCCTTAGTAATGGTGTAAGGACCATGTCGGCGTGGTCGGAGCTTCTAATGGGCTCTTGTAAGGTGTTCTTTCTGCAGATGCAACCAGACTTTGTTACCCAACTGAAGCTTGTGTGGTACCCCTATGGGTGAGGAGAAGTTGTTCCCATGTTCTGTCATGACCGTATTCCTTTGCTGCTGCTATTGCGTGGAGGAACCCTTCGTCGGGGTCATGGATGTGGTGATGATATTCCCCTTACTTTGGGAGTGAATCAGACAAAATAAATTTCCTAGTCTAGGAGATGAGCTTGAAGCCTTTCTTAGTAGAGATCAAAGAAGTGCGGTAGGTGGGGCTAGCTCTGGTATCCTGTATAATGAATTATCCAAAGAAATAATGACAATGCGAGGCCTTGACTCATACATAGCATGTTGTCTCCATAAGTATGGCTGGCCTAATGGTACATCACAAACATCCAGAGGTGTAACATCAGATAATACCTCATCTGTGAAGGGCTTGATGCTGTAGGGAAGGTGGCACTGCTGGTGAACTTTAAGATCTCGTCCTTCATGAAGCCACCCGATACTATACGGCTATGGGTTTGGTGTAGTCAGTAAGCCCAACTGCTTCACGACCTATGCTGAAATGAGGTTATTTTGCCTGCCACTGTCGACAATGAATTGCAGCAGTGAACCCTTCACCCACATCTGTGAGTGGAAAAGGCGTTCCCCCTCCTCTAGATTTTCGGGCTCATTTTTTTGGATCTTGGCAGTGGCAACAGTGGCACTGGGATCCGCATCAATGATCTGCTTCCCTTTGCCATTCCCCTTGTTAGGTTCTGGCTCACGGTCAGAACATGCATCTGATTCGGAAGCCTTCAACTCGGTCACCAGCGACTGCTTGGTCCAACACTCACTTGTGTTGTGAGTGGGGCTCTTGTGGAACTCACATCACTTTCCTGTGTCCTTTTTCGACTTCGTGGTGTTTTTCTTTTCTTACGGCTTCGACTGGTTGTCTTGGGTCATCCCGGCTTAGCTTTGTCCTTTGGTCTTCGGATTCGCAGATCCAAAGTCTCGCTTCTTCTGTTTGAATTTTTGCTCGATTTTGACAGCATATTGGTATGTCGTGCCGAGCGAGGAGATGTTTAGGAACTCCATCTCTTCTTGGATGTATTTGTGTAGGCTGCCGCGGTATTTGAGTACTAGATGCAGATCAGAATCTTTGATACCCAACTCTGTGTGAAGGGTATGAAAAATGTTGGTGAACTCTGGCACATCTTGGTCCCTTCCCTGTCGCAGTGTGGTCCACTTTATGTATTTGTCCTCGTAGCTTTTGACAGGGTAGTACTACTCCTTGATGGCATCTCGAAATGAATCCCAAGTGGGTGTGGCTGAAAATAGTGAGTGAGCCTATTCTTATCCTTTTCCGCAGTAGTCCACCACACCTCTGGAAGGGGGCTGCTTTGAGAAGAGCGAAAACAATCTTTTCCCGACTCGAAAATTCATGAACAGAAAAATACCCATCTAGCAGATTCAACCATTTATCTATGGCATCTGCATCTCTTTGACTCTTGAAGATGGGGATTTCAAAATTAACTTGTACCTTAAACAGTGTGGTGTTTCCAGAGTAGCCGTTGGAAGCCGATGTGTCGCCTCTGGGTAGCCGCTGAAGGATCTTGGGAAAGCTGTCCATCATCGCGTTCCTTTGTCACTCAAGGGCTTCTTTGAGCAAGATTTTGATAGGATATCCTGCCCCCTCGTCTTTCTTTTCATTCGCTATGGGATGCCATCAGGATTTGCGAGGCTGGTCTTGCAACGGTTCAACCAGTTCAAGCCCTAAATCCTTATATCCTAACCTCATTAGGGACATGCAAAGAAAAATAGAGAAAAATCAGACCGCTATGATACCACTGATCCGGATTTAAACAGGAACACAACAAATTACAGAGATAACCATAAATACAAAGATGAGATAACCATAAATACAAAGATGTAGTGGAAATAATACTTCATTTCATTACTATAAAATACTGAAATATGCTTACAAACAGAAATGGAAATAAACAAGCTATGGCGATGGTAGCTTATCTCTGAGAAGAGATGTGGTGGCTACATGCCTCTGAACTCATTACAATGCGGCTCGAAGGCCTATTTATTGTTGAGAAACAATGGAAAAGCCTTAACATCCCAAAACCTAACCCTAGAAGATGAAACACCAAATTGTGGGCCCCATTTGGATAAATTGGTACATCAGTTTCCCAGGGTTGTAACTTTGGCACCCGATCTTCGTTTGACACGTACAATAGCTCGTAAGAAATATCTATCTGAGAACTACAACTTTGGGAAGATAACCATTAGTCCATGGACCTTTGTTGCTCCCAGTTTTCCCAAAAAACGTCGTTTAGGGCCTCAAAACGGCTTCGGAAGTTCAGGACCCGAAAAACTGCTAAAAATAGTAAGTTGTGCTACAATTAAGGAAACTGAAAAACTGAAAGAGACAGTCGTGGGGGTCCAAATGGGATAGGTGGGTGGCCACCAACATCCACCTGTATCATAAATGGTTAGGGCCTTATGTCATAGAGAAATGTCATGATAATGGTTCAGTGCAGATGGGAGCCATTGATGCATATGCTATTCCTTTACTTGTCAATGGGCACAGATTGAAGGTCTACAAGAAGCCCTTGTCGAAGCAATAATTCATTAATGGCATCAACAAAACAATGATGGTAGTGGAGCAAGTCTCAAATTTTACCCCATCAAGTCACTGAATAAAAAAAAGGTAAAAATAAAAAAAATAAAAAAAAGAGAAAAAACAAAGAGACTCAGGTGAAAACCTCCATGAGGCACCTGATTCCCACTGTTGGGATGAAAACCTCTTGAGGCGGACCAATGGTGTAAAAAAAAAGAAAAAAAGAAAAAAGATATAAAAATATATCTGGGTGAAAACCTCTTTTGAGGCACCCAAGGCAAGCAAATAGGATGAAAATCTCTTGGAGGCAGATTGGTTGTTTCCAAAAAAAAAAAAAAAAAAAGATATAAAAAAGGAGAGAAAAGAAAAACTTTGAAAATGTTGTTTGTAGGTCAGCAAGAGGAGGGTCAGAGAAGAGAGGAGAAAAAGGACCTTTATGGTTCATGTTTTCATTCCTCCATTCCATATTCTTCATCATCCCATCATTCCCTCCATGGATGAGTTGTAATATTGAGTTGTAATTAGTTGGCTTAGTTAACTGAGTCAAGTCTAGTTAGATTAATTTAACAAGTTGTTAAATTAATGAGATTTAGTTTGTTGAAGCTTGCATGCATGTGACAACTGGTATTTTCAAATAAATGAATATTATAGCTTAAATAACTCATGCATGTTAGTTCAGATAGAGACCCAGTTGAGATCAGAGAAGGGACAGTGTACTATTAGTTGGATGAATATTTTTCCTATAAAGGAAGCTCATCCATGATGAGGATTTATCTCTTTCAAGTTTGTGGAATTAGATCAGAGGTTAGTGAGTGTGTGAAGAGGCCAATTCACACTGGTGGTAGCATTGGACCCCATGGAAACTGCACAAGGAAATAAGAGGCTTGGAGGGCAGAGGAGAAGGTTTTTGAGAAGCCTTTGACTGTCTATGAGCAGCAGAGGGATTGTATTGAGAGATAGATAGCTTCTAAGCTAAGGCTTTGTGTAATCCAAACTATATTTCCACTTGTATGATAATACAAAGATAGGGTTTTAGGTAGGTGCTTTTCCTGGGTAAATTGTTCTATGTTATGTGTGATTGATTCCTTCTTATCAGTTATATGTGTTCTTATTGATTTTGCTCATGGTTGATTAATCTTCCACTAAATTGTTTGTATAAGTAGATCAAGTTTCTTGCTTTAGTACATTGCATTACCAAGTTGATCTATAGGTGAGAAATTTCTACATGGTATTAGAGCTAGCTGATTTGTAGAAAAAGTTCTACATGGTATCAAAGCTAGCTGATTTGTAGGAAAAATTCTACAAAATTCTACAGAATGCACTAACCTGATGCCTCCTTCGTGAAAATATTGTACTCAGTTTGATCATGAGACTAAGGATTGTCCTACGCTAATAGCGAGGATACACGACAAAGGGGTGCTACCACCTCAGCTAACTCAGAACCTGCAGATGATGAGGCCTGAGCCTCACATGTAGGATTTGAATGTGAATATAGTGCTCCGAAGTGGAATTGCAACGGGCGATGATAAAGGGAAGTAGCCCAAAGATAGCACATGGGTTCACAAAGCTCTGGTGAAGGAGGTTGAATTTGTATTGGAGTGTGCACGCGAAATGTTTGTAGAAACAAAGAAGAGCTTCATTGAGGCCTCTACCTAAGGGAGCAGGGACAAGCTTGATAAGGAAATGGACCCTTCTATGCTTACGACCTTTCTAGACACCTGCATGAAGCTTTTGCGTGATAGCAAGGATGTGAGGGGGTTACAGGAACTTATAAATAGATGTGCTAGAAAAAATCTCGATGAACCATGCATGGTACGAAAGATTGGTAAGCATAAAGCAAGGACAAGGCATGAGATGAGACTGGTGACGCAGATAGGAGAATATGAAATGGATTAGGTTATTTGGGATCTGGGGTCAGACGTGAACATTTTACCAAAGCAGACTTGGGAGCACATGGGAAGGCTCGCGCTGTAGTGGTCTTTGACTCTGTTCAGGATGGAAAATCAACAAAAGATCATCCCCATGGGACGACTGCAAGGAGTAATTGTAGATATTAAAGGCGCAAGTGCATTGGCTGACTTTGAAGTGATAGAAATTGTGGATGGAAACAAGCCCTACCCTTCACTCCTTGGCATTGATTGGGCTACTGACATAAATGGGGTAATCAACCTAAAGAAGTGAAAAATGATATTTGAAAAGAAATCGCTTCGCGTAATAGTACCCCTAGATTATGCTGAAGGATCTTCCTATACTGAACCAGTCCGCGATTATGAGAGTGATGATAATTTGGACTGCATATATAAAATAACAGTGCAAAACCAAGATTGGGTAAATCCTACAGCGGATGAACGAATTACATGGGATTGCGAGAGTTCCTGCACCTCAGAATCTGATGAAGAATTAGATCACTGGCAGAATAGGCTACATGAAGTAACCACACTAAGCTACAACGTGATGACTTGGTCGCTGTGCTGTGTATCGTCAGAAGTAAGAAATATGCCCACTTACGATGGCTTGCATCATGTAGATGTATTCTTCGATGCATTTGAGAGGGAAGTACCAGAGAAGCATCACTTCCAGGCTTTGGACTAGGCACTGCGCGCTATGCTCGCAAGATGGTGGAGTAAGCACAAGGGTAGTTTTGATGATTGGTGTGAATGTACGAGGATGATGAGAACAAACTTTGGGAAGCCAAAGGTACAAATTACAAACAAATATGATAGGAAGGATGGTCCGCATGCACACTTGGACAAATGGGCTAAGGCTTATGGAGTGAAGCCCCAACCTGAATGGGTGCACTTGTTCTGTCATACCATGGATGTCATCCTGATGAACTGGTACTTGGAGATAGAGCTCCACCATGGCATAAGTGAATGGGATATTCTGTGCGAAGGTGAATGGGACATTCTGCACAGGTGAATGATGTTCAGCTTCGAAGATGGGTTTGATTGTATTAACGAAGCGCTACAAGAAGTTAAAGCAACAATCTTTAGGATACCACAGGATCGTTTGAATCTGATTCAACTCGAATGGACTACTCAACTCATCCACAAGCTCGAATGCTATAACGTGACTGCTGAAGAAGAAGACAAGGATCCACGAATGATTAATATCCTTGAAGTTGAGGGTCACAACAAGGTCGAGGGATTGTAGATTGAGAATCCTGATATAAACACACCACTAAAAATGAAACAGGTAAATATTGGTACTGAGGCAGAGCCCAAATTCATGAAGATTGGCATTTATTGGGATGACACGATGGTAGATAAGGTTGCCGAATTTCTCCATGAATACTAGGATTTGTTCCCTACCAAGTTCATAGAGTTAAAGGTGATAGTAGGAGACCTGGGAGATATGAAGATCATGTTAAAACCCGTCCCAAATATAGTTAAGCAAAGACCTTACAGTCTCAATCTAAAGTATAAGGAGAATGTCCACTTAGAGCTAAACAAGATGCTCATGGTAGGCATCATTGATCCTGTAGAAAGATATGATTGGGTAAGCCTAATGGTGGTACAAAAAATAAGCAGAAGGATGAAATAAGGATATGCGTAGATCTCAGGAAGTTGAATGACACTTACGTACATGATGCCTTCCCGACTCCATTCACTAATGAGGTATTGGATAATGTAGGTGGCCAGCAAGTATACTCCTTCACTGATGGCTTCTCTGGGTACCATTACATCAAAATTGCACCTGAGGATAGAAGCAATCTGACCTTCGCGACTGAGTGGGGATGTTTTCAATACACTATAATGCCTTTCGGATTGAAGAATGCACCTACGATTGTTTCTCGCATAGTCATTGTTGCATTCAAAGAATTCATTCATAAGTTTCTAGAGGTGTACTTTGATGACAGGACTGTGTTTGGGTTGGTAAAATTCCATGTGGAAAGTTTTCACCTGATGCTAGATACTTGTCGGAGGTACCAGACTGCGCTCAATCTAAAGAAATGCCTATTTTTTGTTCCTTTTGGGACTTTGATAGGTCATGTGATTTGTAGATAGGGACTGATGGTAGATCTCGTGAAGGTTGCAGTGATACTTAACTTGGAGGCGTCGATTAGTGTGAAACAGCTGCGCACAACCATAGGACATATTGGGTATTATAGAAAGTTTATCAAGGGCTATGCCCAGATCATCACGCCTATGGAGAAGTTGTTGAAAAAGGATGTCACATTCTGTTGGAACGAGGACTGTCAAAAGATCTTGCATGTATTGAAAGGAAAAATGGTCACTACCGATTTTAGTCTTCCTGAATTGGAAGAAGAAGTTCCATGTACATGTAGATGTGTCATGTATAGTAATGGGAGCAGTACTGACACGTGCTGGTGGAGGAGAATTGGAACATCCAATAGCATTCACAAGCAGAAGGTTATCCAAGGCTGAGAAGAACTATTCTACCACCGAGCGCGAAGGGTTAGCCATGGTATATGCTCTCCAGAAGTTTTGACACTATTTGCTGGGTGAAAATTTTAAGATGTATATGAATCATTCTGCATTGAAATACCTGGTCAATAAGCCTGTATTGGGGGAGGAGAATCTATAAGTGGTTGTTATTGTTCTAGCAGTATGATTTTGAGGTTATTGTGAAGCCTAGATGAATGAACCCAAGATGCTCACGGGGGTGCCGCGGGAGGGCATTGTGCAGGTAGGGCGACCGCACAAAAGATTCTATGTGCAGGGTTGTGGTGGCCAACCCTCCATTAAGATTCAAAAGCTTACTGCAAGGCATGTGATGTGTGTCAAAGAACTGGCAGGCCATTGTGGAGAGATAAGCTGCCTCTAAACCCATAGATGACATTACAACCTTTTGAGAAATGGGGGATAGATTTTGTGGGAGCCATTCAGCCCCAAGGGAAGAAGATGGGAGCACGGTACATTATCACCATGACTAAGTATTTGACTCGATGGACAGAGGCATAGCCTGTGAAGGATTGCACAGGTGTGACTGTTGCAAAGTTTCTCTTTGAGTATATAATGATGCGATTTAGGTGTCCAAAGATTTTGATGAGGGATCGTGGTACACACTTTCTGAATGAAACGATTATCATGCTCTATCACCCACAGGCTAATGGGATGGTGGAAGAATTCAATAAGGTGCTGGAGAATGCACTTACCAAGGTTTGAAATGCTCAGTGAAGTGATTGGGACCTACACATACCAGCAGTACTATGGGTCTGTCGGACGACATGCAAAAATTTGATTGGAAAGACACCCTTTAGGCTTGTATATGGTGTTGAAGTAGTGATTCCCATGGAGTACATTGTGCCTAGCCTACAGATAGTGGCACTCACGGGTATGACGAATTGCGGAGCCCTCGAAGAGAGGCCCATGCAGTTTTCTGAGCTTGAGGAGGAGATATTTCTAGTTGGATTTCACCAATAGGTCCAAAAGCAGCACAAAAATGCATGGCATGATCAACACATTAAGTTGTGGACATTTAAGATAAATGATCTAGTTTTGTTATATGATAGAAAGTTTGATAAATTCCCAAGGAAATTTAGAATGCACTGGTTAGGGCCCTATCTCATTAAGGAGATTACCAACAGTGGAGTAGTTCAGTTGGTTAAATTGAATGGAGATCCTTTCCCAGAAAAGGTGAATGGCAGCCAATTGAAGCCATACACCGATGATCCGACCAGGTGACTATATGAGGGTAGCATAGTCTTAGCACTCCAGACAGCTAAAAGGAGGTGTAGGACTATAAATTGCATTATCCGGGTTGGGGAACTACACGATTGGAGGATTTTTCGAGACGAGGAAATGTCACAGGGTTCACGACAACGTGAAGGGAGCCGCGCTACCCAGGGAGAAATCACGTAGGTTAGCCTGAAAGTGACTGTTCAAGTCATTGTTCATGATTTGATGGTAGGAATGTGACCAAATGCAGCGGGCGGCCGACATTTAAGAAAAAATTCATGGGTAAGATCCTTGGAAATATACCTCCAATCAGGCATTAATGAACCAAATATGGGGGGAAATGGTTGGATTTGAATTCAAAATTCCCTATAAATTAGAGGTGGCTACCCAAAGAAAAACACTTGGCATTTTAAGAATTGATTTGTTGAGCTCTCAGGTGCACATGAACCGCAAAATTTTTTAAGCTTTGCTAGCAAGTTCAGTATTTGATACGTTGCCAAAGGAGACACAAGAGTTGTTGCATAACATCATGTCAATGCTCGGAGAAGCTATGAGCATTGAAGCAATGATAGCTGAAGGGGCTCTGCTGGATGTTGTTAGGGAGGCTGAGGGAGCTGCTCTAGAGGTATTAGATTAAGTTCCCAAATCACCACAGACTCCTAGACCAAAACTGACCCCAACCAAGGAGAGTGTGAAGGATAAGAAGGGAAAGCAGGTTGTGATATCGGTGCATGCATCGCCGAGAA
The DNA here is from genome assembly GCA_000404065.3 of Pinus taeda. Taxonomy (NCBI): domain Eukaryota; kingdom Viridiplantae; phylum Streptophyta; class Pinopsida; order Pinales; family Pinaceae; genus Pinus; species Pinus taeda. The sequence goes on from APFE031633735.1 coordinate 48,064, forward strand.
GAAACCCACCGAAGGACAACCCCACCGCATAGGAAAAGGGAAAAACCATTAACATGGAGCCAGATGAGGAAGAAATTGAGGACATCCCAATGGATGTTGAGGATTTGGGGGTAGAAGTGGAGGAAGTTGAAGTCCAGGGTGTTGACCCTATGATCCAGTAGGATCTCGTCAGGTCAGTTACATAGGTTCAGTGTCATTGTTAGCATTCAGTTCGGTGTCATTCAACTTCGAGAGTGTTGTTTATGGTTCAGGTTGTCAGGTGATGGTTTTCATGGTGATTTAGTTTGGTACCTGGCTATTGACATGTGGTTATCATTAGTTCTGCCGGGATTTAGTCATAGGCATGTGTTTGTCGTCTGCCTGACAGGATTTGGCTTGTCGACATGTGGTTGTCGTCCACTTTGTAGGGTTTGGTTGTCGATGGATTTATCATCATGTGACATTTGTTGCTAATGTCACTTTGTGACAAATTTATGTAAATGGGTTTTTTCTATGATGTAAAGACTAAAACCTAGCCCTAAAAGCTATGGTGAGAAACATGTAATGACAAACTGTAACCTAAGACATAAAATCCTAAATCTACATCTAAAAACCTAATCCATTCATAAAAACACCTAAACCTAAGTTCTAGACCATTACCTTAAGTCCTAACCCTATCAAACATGTTACATTACATATACCTATGTTTAAAACAACTCTCGGCCTTGTTTATAAACAAAACATTAACAAAATGTTAATAACAGTCATAGACCGCGGGCCTTAACTGTGTAGGGAGTCAACCATGGAAGCGGACATGTGAACAGAGTCTAACTATAGCAGAATAAGCTGTTGGGATTCAAAACTAAGGAGGAGACCACATCAGAACCGTGCTTTGTGAGCAGACAGGGAAAAAACCATCGGGCTTGGAGTCTGACCGCAGCAAAGTTGATAATCATCAGGTGGAGGTAGCATTAACTATAGCGAGTTTATCACATGTGAACATGCCAACCACAACCAAAACTGCCAGGGATCAGTCCCTGGGTGGAAGCCCACGGTTAGACCACAATTTTTCACATGGTAACGATCACCTATTCCGTGCCATTTATCTAACCGCCAATAGGTTTGTTTAATATAAAGTCCAAATTTGGGTTTTTTTTGTTCAGTTTGTTTTAAAATTAATTAAATGACCTTGTAAACCTTATCCCTAGGTGTTCAAATATGGTTAGACCGAGGCTCATAAACCCAAAATTTAGCCAATTCATGCCAAGTTTAGTCCAAAGAAGTTCAAATGTACTTACAGGGCTATAAGAGGCAGTTTTTGCTCATTGTAGAAGAGGAGAGTGGTTTTGGGTTTTGTATGCAGGTTCTTAAGGTTATAGTAGATTTTGTTTTCAGTGTAACAAGAGCATTTGGAGTCAGATTTGGGAACTGTGATAGGTTTTGGAAAGCTAGTTTAGAGAGCTATCTCATGACAATGACCAAAATTGCTTGTGTGCACATTCAGATTGGTCAAATATCTGTGTAATCGACCTCTTTGGTTTCAATCCTAATAAAGCGTTTGCCCATCTTGAAAGCGAACCTAGAGACGTATTCCATCAGGGACAAACTCCATAATCAATCTTGCTATCTAGTATCACTATGTTTTTGTTGTTTTCACTTCTATTTTGCATATTTCATATGTTTTCTCCTCTATCGTAAAGTATTCTTCTCAACCAGTTCTCACGGTTTCAGCACTTAAGTTAACATTCATTTCACTGTTGGCATAATCAATTCTACTTTAGTTTTAACTTATGATCATTTCAGATCACCCTATCACTAAGTTTCCTAAGTATGTCACTACATGTAAGGGAAGGACTAAGGTACCAAAGGACATTGACGAGAACAAGGTTGCCTTGCACACCCCTTTGCTGCCAGACGAAATTGTCTTTGAAGGACCGTGATTGGGGAAAATTCCTCTGTTGAAACTAGAAGATTGGGACTCAGCTAACCATGAGAAGTTCCCACAATTGGCAATAGAGCATCTAATGTGCCGCGTTATTGACACAACCACCGGGATGACTGCATTGGAATTGCAGAAGTGGCTCACGGAAGTAGATAAGGCTAGTCTGCTCAACCTGCTATGGGTTCTGCACTACAATCGCACCCCCATTATAGTATTGGTCATCAAGAAGCTGCTATGCTTGGTACATGATGGGTGTCTGTGGCTGGAGGAGTCGATACCCATCACCGACAGATTGATCCATAGGATCACGCGACTACCCTACATAGGGGAAAATCTGGCCATGATGTTTGGCGTAAAAGGTGGCGCACTAGCCCTCGTGGAGGCCATGAAGGAGAAATTCAAGCTCATGAAGAAGCCCAAGGCTATGCCATCTCAAGTATTTGTGACCCTGCAGTCAAGGTGGCCACACAAATTTTGGCAGGAAAGGTTATGAGGAAGTGTCGCGTAGATGAGGTGCCAACACCAATCGTTGCTCTTGCAGCCTAATGCACCAAAGGAGTCAAGTTTAATTGGGCACGTTTGTTGAAAATGCAACAAGATGATGGAGCTTAGTGAAAAGAAGTCACCTTCACTAAGTGGTCCTGCAGGCTATTTTTGGCGCAAAGTCTATTTTTAGATTATGTCTATTTTTAGACATATGGATCATGGTCTATGAGTTGCAGGATGCTATTTATGGATGATTGGTCATGTTGGTAAAAATAGATGGACTTCTATTTTTAGACATATGGGCGGACTCTATTTTTAGACTGCCAGTCTAAAAATAGAA
>APFE031633736.1:0-15456 GCA_000404065.3 Pinus taeda
GTAGCACTGCTTCTTTTCCATACACAAGTTTAAACAGAGAAGAACCTATAGAAGCTTTTTGCGTTATCTTATCAGCCCATAATGCAAATATTAAAGATTTGTGCCAGTTCTTATGATTCTGTTCAATAGTTCGCTTAATAATTTTAATCAGATTTTTGTTTGTAGATTCTGCTAAACCATTGCCCTGGGGATAATAATTAGTAGAATATTTGAGTTTAAATCCTATTTTAATTGTGAAATCAAACATAGCATTTCCTGAAAAGTAAGATGCATTATCAAAAACAAGAGCATTCTGGACACCAAACCTACTAATGATGAATTGGTCTATGAATTCAATAATAGCTTCAAAATTTGTTGTCTTTAAAGGAATCGCTTCAACCCACTTGGTAAAGTAATCAGTAGCGGTAAGGATATACTTATGCTGTTTGGAAGAATGTGGGGTAATTTCTCCAATGATGTCCAATCCCCATTGCTCAAATGGTTGTTCAATGTTGACCGGTCGCAAAGGGAACGCTGATTTCCTTTGTCTTCCACTAGAAGTTTGGCAATTTCGGCATCTCCTTACATATTCATGAGCATCTCTAAACAAAGTGGGCCAATAGTATCCAGCATGGATGACTTTGTGAGCTGTTGTATCAGCTCCAAAGTGGCCTCCTGTTGGTCCATCATGTAATTCCTGCAAAACCTTTTGTGCTTCAGGTTTTTCAGGCATCTATAAAATTGAATCATAATTTTTGCCTAAAAAAAGCACATCAATCATAATGGTAAAAAAAAATTCTTTCATATCTTATTCCTTTTGCTTTTGTACAGAACAAGTTGGGAGGTGCCATATCCATTTTTTTCAAATAAAATATTAAATCAACGCATAATTGTGATTCCAGAGTCAACGATACTTATCTGGTTGATCGCTTTCAAATTGATCTGTATACTTGATTATGGAATGTTGGATGCTCCTGCCAACAAACCTGCAAAAACCTTGGCCTCTAACAATCTTTGCTGGCTTGATTTCTAGGTCGTATTTTCTTGAAGTGTTGTTACCCAGTTTGCCCCGTTTTTCTCCCCAATTCTCTTTGGATTTAATAGTTGCTTACATGATAGGAAAGGAACTATAACTTTTGTATGGGCTTTTAAAAGGAAGGGTCTGTAATGTTTAACAACTTTATATACAACAAAGGCTTGTTTTTCTACTTCAGAGTAGTTTAGTTCAGCACCCTGAAGATTTGAACTATAGAATGAAAGGGGTGCTTCCAAATTGTGATTGTTGATCTGTGTGAGTACTGCAGCATAAGAGAAATCGGATGCGATGGTATACAATGTAAAATGATTAGAAAAATTAGGGGTATTTAGAGCGGGGGCGTTGATTATTGATTGTTTGATTAATTCAAACGCTTCCTTTTCTATCGATCCCCATTTAAAGACAGAATTTTTCTTAATCATAGTTTGAAGTGGCAAAATGATTTGAGAAAAGTCTGGAAGGAATCTCTTGACAAAATTGATTTGGCCTAAAAATGACTGCATGGATTTCTTATTGTGAGGAAATGGGATTTCAGAGATTTCTTTGATCATGTCGGGATCAATATAAATGCCATCTTTAGAAACAATAAAGCCTAGGAGCTTGCCTTGATCAAGAGCGAAAAAGGATTTTTTAGGGTTAAGAGAAATACCATATTTCTTACAGCGTTGAAAGATTTGATTTAAATCATGCAAGTGATTGGATCTCTCTTTAGAAAACACAGTAATATCATCTAAGTAGACGACTATTGTTCTGTTAGTTAACCCTTTGAAAGCGATATCCATTGCTCTTTGAAAAGTGGCTCCTGCATTAATAAGTCTGAAAGGCATATTCTGATATGCATACGTTCCCCATTTTGTTCTGAATGTGGTTTTGAGTCGGTCATCAGGATGGACCAAAATTTGATTATATCCTGAAAAACCGTCCAAAAAGGACATCAACTCTGAACCTGCCACTGATTGGAGTATCTGCTCCATAGTGGGTAATGGGAAGTTATCTTTTAAACTCGCCTTATTTAAATTTTTGAAATCAATACAAATCCTTATGTCGCCATTTTTCTTTCTAACTGGTACCATATTGGAGACCCAGTTTGAATGTCAGACGGGAAAAATAATCTTAGCTTTCAAGAGTTTATTGAGTTCCGATTTTATTTGAATCTCTAAGTTTGGATGTATTTTCCTCAACTTTTGTTGAACTGGTTTTTGTTCGGGAAGCATCGGAATAGTGTGCTGGATAATGGATGTATCATACGTTTTTAGATCGTCATATTTCCAAGAAAAAACATGTTTATTTTTGCGTAACAGTCTAATGAATGCTTCCTTTTCCTCCATGGAAAGTCCTAATCCTAAATTAATTTTTTGAGGAGTTTGTTCAGTGCCGAGGTTTATCAATTCAAACCTTAAGGTAGAGCTCTGGAGCTTCGTATTGGACACAGGTTTAAACCTGTCTTTAATTAGGTAAAGATCCTCAAGCTTCACCATAGGCTTTGGAATTGAGTTTTCTTCATGTTTATCTCGCATTTGAATATCATGCTCGTCTTCCTCAATGATTTGATTATCATAGGATTTTTCGCAGGTTAAAAACTGTAAAATGTCTTCATCGTGGTTGAATACTCTCCAATTAGTTACATTTTCAGGAATTGATGGCCTAAAAAGCAATTCTACTGAAAATCTATCTGGGTTATAGTCTTCGGAAGGGAGGAGCTTGGAAGCGACATTGACTAGCAAGTCGGCTGCCGAATTTTGAGACCTGGGAATGGAAGAAATATTGAATGCTAAAAAGTGGGAGCTGAGCTCTTGTACTAGCGATTGATAATGTTTGAGATGGTTCGAAAGGCAATGAATTGTATTCCTTACTTGTTTAACAATAATCTCAAAATCTCCAAACACTTTCAAGAATTGGACTTTGAGGCCAATCGCTTTATATAGTCTTTGGACTAATGCTTCATACTCAACTGTGTTATTGGTGCATTCAAACTCTAGCCTGCAGGACAGAATTGTTTTTCCTCCTTGTGGGCTAACCAAAATACATCCTACTCCTGATCCTTCACTAGACTTGGATCCATCAAAATATAAAGACCAAAATAAAGAATTATCTACAATCTTACTTACAAAATTCTCAGTAACATTAACACATTTAGACCTGTCAGTTTGCGAAAAATTTTCAATTTGCGATGCGAAATTGTTAACCGAGAAAGGAGATGGCTGGGCAATATAATTACCGAAAAATGACTTAGAAGAATAATTCCCTAAGATATTGTTGTTGAATGCAATTGGTTGATTTTCTTGTTCAAATTCTGTAATAGTGTGGGTCATATGTTTCTCCCGATCGATCTTTATTTGATTGGGCTTGCCCTTATAGGGGAGCCACATATGGGACTAATCGGTGGAAATATACCCATGGAGCTTTTTTGACCAATCCCTGCTTAAAATCAACCCATAGAACTCAGGTATATCAGCGACTAGGATATCAATCCTTTGGACTATTTGTGGATCCGCCGATAACCTGATTGTAACGGAGTTTATTTCCCCTAAAACTTGAACTTTAGTTCTATCTAACTGCACAATGTGAATTGAAGATTTCTGGGGTTCTATGTTCAGTTTAGAACAAACTGAAGCAGGCATTATATTAGATGATGCCCCAGAATCAATTAATCAGTTATGTAGATTTCGATTGTAAATTTCATATGTTAAGAGAAAATGAGGAGTATGGGAATTTGATCTATCTCCAATCAGAATTGTATCAGTTGCCTCAACTCTACTAGAGGGCGGTTGTCCTGAATCGCTTGCAGCTTTAGTACTGGGAAGAGGTGAAGAAGGAACTGCATTAAGTTCTTTGAGAAGTAATTTTTGTTGATGCTTTAATTTACTAAGCTCAAACATCGTGATGTTTGCCTTAGTTTTCTTCATGTCATCAACAATATTATAGTCCATCGAATCAGATACTACCAATGTCTTAGATGACGAAGGTATATTGGAGGATGATGGCTGATTTTGAGATACTGTTGCGGTTGGCTTCCTTGTGGGTACCTTTTCCTTTGCAGTATTGGTACCAGCACTCCTTTTCTTTGAATTGGCTTGAACGGGTTCGGGAGTAACCTTACTCCTTGTAGTCACGGGAAAGGCTTCTTGCTCAGCGTCAGTATCGGAATTAGGGAGTATAAAGTCCCACATCTCGTGGCATTCAACGACTTCCTCTTCTTCTTCCTTAGATGGTGTAATTGTTTCTTCTTCTTCTTCTTCCTCAGGATCCGAATATGCATAAGATATGACATTTGGGGGCTTGGACTCAGGTTTTTTGAAATTCCTATAAGGTTTCTTTGTTGAGGACTCTGCTACTTGTTTCTTAATCTCAACCAATTTCGTTTGACATGGTTTTAAGGACTTTTTGAAGGCCCTCCATGTCATACAGATCCTTAGTGATATTTTTCTTTGAATCATCCTTAAAGGACACTTTTTTGGATTTTCGTTCTTCTAGGGCAGTTTTCTTTTCCAAGGCAATTACACTTTTTTCGACAGCGAGGGCTTCTTTCATGTTTTCGGCCAATGTAGGTTGTTTATCCCTATCCACAAAAATGGCTATGTTTGAGGGTAAGGCGGTAATATACCACTCGCTTCTAACTTGTTCGCTTGGCTTATCATCGGTAGGGATTTTGTTCAAGAGTTTGTTAAATCGGGAGTTAAACTCCTTAATGGGTTCTCTTGACTCGATCCTTAAATTGGAAAGGTCATGGACGAGTGCAGCCAAGGATCTATCATTGCCGTATTTGGTAAGGAGCTATTCCTGAAAGATATTCCAACTGGTGATGGACCCAGAGGGCAAGGAAAAATACCAAGACCCTGTTGATCCTTGTAGTGTATAGGGAAACAATCTAACTACCACATCTTCTTCAGTCACTCCCTTCAAATTGACTGACAACATAAAATTATTTATGTGTTCTTCTGCTAACGTTCCAGCGTCTGGATTGAACTTTGGCAGCCATTTTTCGGGATAATCGAGTAACGGATGTAAAGGCGCAGGTATGGTGACTACACTAGGACTTCTCCATGGTCTTTGAGCCATTTTAGGAGTACCAGCGATTGCCTGTGGTGTTCCAGGTGCTTGAGGGGGAGGTGGAAATGAAGACTGAAAAGATTGTGATGTTGGAGGTGAAGTCCCTTGGTGAACAACAATATGTAGTGGTGAAGTGGGTGTTTGAATTTACACAGGTGATGATGAAATGGAAGATGATGGAGAAAAGGTTTCACTAACAGAACCTTCAGCGTTCTTTTTTAATCCTTTTCCTTTCGGGAAAAGGAAACTCAGGTGGTTCAATACCTAGTTTTTCGCTTTGAAGTCTGGTGAGGTGAGGAGGTAAGTGGAATTGCAAAGTCTAACTGCCTTGTGATACTTCAGATCTAGGAGCTGAAATCGAGAAGCCTTGAAGTTTCTGGGTGATAGATTGAACTTCAGGGGACTCCGGACTTAAGTATTCTGAAGTATGATGAAGTTGAGCAGTAGTGGTTGATTCTTCCTCGTCTCGTCTAGATACTGATGATTCAGGATGCGAACGAGACGTCCAAGGAGAGGTGGAGGGTGAGTTACTCTTTGAATGGTTTGTAGGTTTTGTCTTACTCTCCATTCATAGCAGATGGCCCTCCTTCTAGCGCCAAGAATGTTGATGCCTCGAAAATCGCTGCAACAATATTGGGGGATAACCACCCGGTCCGGACCTTAGTACAGCTCCTTTTCCATTTGGAATGGTGGCTCCGACTGGATATAATGGGACCAGTTTCCTGATGATGAATAAAAGGGGTGGATGAGTGATGAGTTATCTGTTCTAATGATAGGCGGATAACTTAATCTATCAACAAAAATACGAAAACTAATACTAATCCTGGGAACAACTATTCTTTTGAAATGCAGTGTTTAATAATCTTTGTCTATTGACAGGCATGTAGATGACTCTGTAAAATAAACATAGATATTCAATCATTTAAAGATTACTTCATCTAAATAGTTAAACAAAGTCATTAACACAAAATTACTGCATTTATCATTTATATCATCGATACATATATGATTGAAAGAAAAGCATGCTATAAACAACCAATAGTGGGATGCATAAAGGATGCTGTTAAAACACATATATATAAGCGATAATAGCAAGAGAAATCAAATGAAAATTCATGTAACAAGAATGAGTCCAGACATAGATAATAGTACCATATGAGCTACTAATCAATCCCAATATCAATCGCTATTTGAGATTCTTCCTTCAACGCAGAAATGTTTTCAAACAAAGACAGTAGTCCACATTTGTATAAAAAATTTCCTTATCAAAATCAGAATGATTGGTCCAGTTTCATAAAAGAATATCCCTGAAGTACAATAGTGCAACTTCAGGGTTTAAGTCATATATAAAACTTTACGACCCTTTATAAATGCATGAAAGGGTCTATAAATACTACTACCAAAAAAAATCTATGAAAACAAAATCCTACTTAATTGGCATCAATTAATACTATCTATCTTCTTGGGAGTGATCTGGCAGTCGGCGATGTGAATCATGACTCAGGCTGTTTGCCTTTAAACCTGAGCTGGCTTATCGCAAGCATTAGCTCCACTCCAGGTGGTCTGTTGAGGCGCAAGCTAAGTTGGGTAGCAAAGGTGGCATCCTGAATATCGGGGATAATATACCCGATCGCATCGATGAGGCATTTGAGGGCGGCTCTCTGGCTGTGCGGCTTCACTAAAAAGAACCAATAGGCATCCCATGTCAAACTGTTGATTCCCGCAATTAACCTTCCATTGTTCTCCAGCTCTGGGTAACATGATTGCTCCAACATCTTCGTTGCTGTTAATTGGCCTGGAGTACATTGAGAAATCATGTTAGACAAGTAAAGAGTATTATTAACCAATTCAACCAAATTACTAGTGGTTGTCTTGCATCGTAAAATCACTCTTTCTGCCTTCATTAACTGAGATTTCCATTCTGTGAATAATATTTCTTTGTGCGATTCTAGAATCCTTGGTAGGTTAGCTTCTTGTCCCTGATCGAAATCTTGCCATTCCAAAAAATTTGTCAATGTTTCTTCGGCTTGATCCAAATATGTCCTTGCCTTTTCTACTTTTTCACTTATGGATGCCACTAAGTCGCACAATGGTTCTGCTTGGGTGATTTGCTGACACAAGAGCTTCATCTGATTTATCAATCCTTTATTTAATTGAAATGCCTCTGCTTTAAACTCATCTACCTGCGGGAGCTTTTTCGTTTGCTCAAGTTGAATTGATAATTGAGCGATCTGCTCATCTTTGGATTTTAGCATTTCCTCAGTTGACGTTTTTAGTTGCGCCAATGCCTCCAATAGCTCCTTTTTCTTTTGGACTGCGCTATCGTCAATCCTCTGTTTTTCTTCCTGCAATTGCTTAGTCCGCTGATTGTTTATTTGTTGTTGTACTAGCAATTGTTGTTCTGCCTGCTCTGCGTTTTGCTGCGCTTCCGATAATTGTGCCTGTAGCGAAAAGATATCCTGATCTTTTGTCTTCAATAAACTACTCACCTCCGATGCTTTATCTATTGTCGCCACCGAATAAGCTCCAACATATTGCGATAGATTTGTCAAGTCATCAGAGGGGTCAAATTCTTTTTTCCATACCACATTGCCCGTTACTGTTAGTTCTGGGAATAAAGAAGGTTGATCAGTCCTTCTCCTCTTCCTATGTCGTTTCACTATAGCTTTATTCTTTGGGCTATATAAGGCATCCAAGGGAGGAATCTCTTCAATCTGCAAAATGATTTCGCCCGATGGATCCTTTGGGATTATTTACGCTTCTTTTGATTTGGGTGGGTCATTGGTTTCACCTGAAACCTGCTTTGAAGTTACCTCCTGTTTTTTTCCCTCTTTTGAAATCTCGTCATCTTTAGAGCATTCCAGATTGACGATAATCGAATTAAATTGCTGCCATTCCTGGAGAAATTTCGGATCAATCTATGTCTCTTCATTTACTTTTAAACTGCTCTGTTCTTGCTCTTTCACCTGGGTCTCTTCTTGTCTGTTGTCATGCAGTTCTTCCTGTTGTTTTGATGTAATAGGAGGTTCTTTAACAAGTCGCTGCTCAGGCTCGCTTGATTCTATTGTTGGAGTCGTCGCTAACAGGTCTAGAGGCAGAGTTTGCAACCTCTGCTCTCTAAGTCTATTAAATTCGACTAGTCCCTCATCGTTGTATTCAAGTATGGCGAGCGATTTAACTTGATACATCGACTCGGCCGATGCGAACAAGTCCTCAAATCTATCTTCTTTATGCTCGAACTTGGTCAATTTGGCCTGGTCGAGTGCATTGTAGGCGACTTTGTTTGGATCAAATCGCCTGCTCGGTAGAGTTGCTAGGGTTAGCGAATTTATTTTCTCAGCTTCTTTCTCTGCATGTTTGAAATCATGCAGAGTGTAGATACCAATTCTAAAAGGAAAAGAGGGCCAGACGTGCTTCTTAGCTTTCTTCAGGGTTTGTGTAACCCCTTCGGCAATGATCTGATATGTTATTTCCCTGGCCAGTAGTTTATCAGGGATGTATAGAGGAAGAATGTGGGGCTTGGCTTGACTGCCAATAACTCTGATATAGGTGAACTTTTCCTCCCCAAACGAACTCCTTATGGAAGTTAAATCCACCCCTGCTTGGTAGGAAATCTTAGGGGCAGGCTTATTGAAAATCGAATAATGAATGGGCAACATGAAACCGTTGCAGATTTGATACAAATGGTGTTTGTAGTTGGTCTTCCACAACTTTTGATGGTATATGTGGACGGGTGCGGGGTCTTGCGGTGTCCACCTCCATCCGAGCACAGGAAATTCAGAATTAAAACACAATACATCTAATACATAGGCACTGTAGTAAAATGGGGGAATGAACCTTTCAGTGACGCGGGACTTGAATCTGAAATCAAGGATTGCAGATGCTAACTTGTCGGACAGTATATCTGCCCAATCCATTATTTCGCCACTACATGCCGCCTCCATTAAGGGGACCATTTCTATGGTAAAATTGGCGGAATCATGTAATCCCCACAATCTGCACATGATTATCCGCATAGCAATAAGGAGAGCATAGAGAATCGACCAAGTACTTATCCGGATTTTTGTTAGATTTTTTTTAGCTTTGGACAAGTGTTCTAGTTTCAATTTGTGTCTATGAGTCTTAGGAGCATGAGATCTCCAAAACCCGGAAAAGGTTTTCGAAGAAAACATGTAGAGACCACTTAATTAAATTAATTAATCTATAATTAAAAATTGCCTAAGTCTAACTTAGGAAATTTGATTAAGTAATGAGAATTAGTTGAGGAGATTAACTTAGGCTCTATAGTCTTCCAGAAAGTGACTTGGATAAAGTCTAAGATCAAAATTTCTGAAGCAACTAAACGATGAAGAGTGCAGTTTGAACATGGAAGTTTTGAGAATGTCTTGCATATTTTGAGGCTTTTTATGACATGCAAACCAACTTGAATATTGCATTTGGCGAGGTAAATGGTCAATCTTGTTTGTATACCTTTCCTGTTTTTTCTCCTCACTCAAATTCCATTTTGCTATTGACACATGCACATGAAGAAAGTAGGATTTGGAACAAGAGATTTGGACACTTGAATTTTAGATATATGCATAACATAACAAGAAAGGTACGGTTAAAGGAATATCGACCAGATTTTTCAAACGGTGTTTCTAATGGATGTGCTCTTGGAAAGCATCAATAAGACAAGTTCAAGAAGGGGCATGCATGGAGAGCCTCTTCATCATTGGAGTTTGTACACAATGATATTATGGACCCATTTCCAGAAACTTCAATGAGAAAATAAATATATGTGGTGTCAATTATAGATGATTATAGGATATTAACTCAGGTTTACTTCTTCTAATTCAAGTCTAAGGTTTTTCAGCATCTAAATACTTTCAAGCGTATGTGGAAAATTAGTCTGGATAACACATCAAGATCCTTCGCTAGATAATGGAAAGGAATATGTTAACAAAGATATCCAAAACTTTTGTAATGAGGCAGACATATAGTTGCAACACACAGTTCCTTTCACCCCGCAACAAAATAGGGTGGTAGAGAGGAAGAACAATTCTTTGAAAGAAATGGCCAATTACACCTTCCATTAAAGATCTCTTTTACCAAAACTGTGGTATGAAGCTATTAATTATGCTTCATATATCTAGAATATATATCGTCATAAATGTGTTACTCGAAAAACAACTTTTGAGGCTTGGAATGGCATGCACCTATTAGAAATACAGAGATGACAGGTGAATCAGTATTTCATCCTGAAACAACTTTTACTCAACTTATACTCTCATTTTCAATTTTAACTAAATTGGCATTTAACTAGAAACACATTATTATAGTAGATATAAGCATAAGAAATTAATCATGAGCAACATGTAATCATAAAATATTGTGAGCCTGTTGATGCCTCGAAAATCGCTGCAACAACATTGGGGGATAACCACCCGGTCCGGACCTTAGTACAACTCCTTTTCCGTTTGGAATGGTGGCTCTGACTGGATATAACAGGACCAGTTTCGCGATGATGAATAAAAGGGGTGGATGAGTGATGAGTTATCTGTTCTAATGATAGGTGAATAACTTAATCTATCAACGAAAATACGAAAACTAATACTAATCCCGGGAACAGCTACTCTTTTGAAATGCAACGTTTAATAATCTTTGTCTATTGACAGGCATGTAGATGACTCTGTAAAATAAACATAGATATTCAATCATTTAAAGCTTACTTCATCTAAATAGTTAAACAAAGTGATTAACACAAAATTACTACATTTATCATTTATATCATCGATACATATGTGATTGAAAAAAAAGCATGCTATAAAAAGCCAATAGTGGGATGCATAAAGGATGCTATTAAAACACATATATATATATAAGCAATAATAGCAAGAGCGATCAAATGACAATTCATATAACAAGAATGAGTCCAGACATAGATAATAGTACCATATGAGCTGCTAATCAATCCCAATATCAATCGCTATTTGAGATTCTTCCTTCAACGCAGAAATGTTTTCAAACAAAGATGGTAGTGCACATTTGTATAAAACTTTCCTTATCAAAATCAGAATGATTGGTCCAGTTTCATAAAAGAATATCCCTGAAGTACAATAGTGCAACTTCAGGATTTAAGTCATATACAAAACTTTACAACCCTTTCTAAATGCATGAAAGGGTCTATAAATAATACTACTAAAAAAAATCTATGAAAACAAAATCCTACTTAATTGGCATCAATTAATACTATCTATCTTCTTGGGAGCGATCTGGCAGTCGGCGAAGTGAATCATGACTCAGGTTGTTTGCCTTTAAACCTGAGCTGGCTTATCGCAAGCATTGGCTCCACTTCAAATGGTTTGTTGAGGCGCAAGCTGAGTTTGGTAGCAAAGGTGGCATCCTGAATATCGGGGATAATATACCCGATTGCATCTGTGAGGCATTTGAGGGCGGCTCTCTGGCTGTGCGGCTTCACTAAAAAGAACCAATAGGCATCCCATGTCAAACTGTTGATTCCCGCAATTAACCTTCCATTTTTCTCCAGCTCTGGGTAACATGATTGCTCCAACATCTTCGTTGCTGTTAATTGGCCTGGAGTACATTGAGAAATCATGTTAGACAGGTAAAGAATATTATTAACCGATTCAACCAAATTACTAGTGGTTGTCTTGCATCTTAAAATCACTCTTTCTGCCTTCATTAACTGAGATTGCCATTATGTGAATAATATTTCTTTGTGCGATTCTAGAATCCTTGGTAGGTTAGCTGCCTGTCCCTAATCGGAATCTTGCCATTACAAAAAATTTGTCAATGTTTCTTCGGCTTGATCCAAATCTATCCTTGCCTTTTCTACTTTTTCACTTATGGATGCCGTTAAGTTGCACAATGGTTCTTCCTGGGTGATTTGCTGACACAAGAGCTTCATCTGATTTATCAATCCTTTGTTTAATTGAAATGCCTCTGATTTAAACTCATCTACCTATGGGAGCTTTTTCGTTTGCTCAAGTTGAGCTGATAATTGAGCGATCTGCTCATCTTTGGATTTTAGCATTTCCTCAGTTGAAATTTTTAGTTGCGCCAATGCCTCTGATAGCTCCTTTTGCTTTTGGACTGCGTTATCGTCAATCCTCTGTTTTTCTTCCTGCAATTGCTTAGTCAACTGATTGTTTATTTGTTGTTGTACTAGCAATTGTTGTTCTGCCTGCTCTGCCTTTTGCTGCGCTTCCGATAATTGTGCCTATAGCGAAAATATATCCTGATCTTTTGTCTTCAATAAACTGCTCACCTCTGATGCTTTATCTATTGTCGCCGCTGAATAAGCTCCAGCATATTGCGATAGTTTTGTCAAGTCATTAGAGGGGTCAAATTCTTCTTTCCATACCACATTACCCGTTACTGTTAGTTCTGGGAATAAAGAAGGTTGATCAGTCCTTCTCCTCTTCCTCTGTCGTTTCACTACAGCTTTATGGTTTGGGCTATTGAAGACATCCAAGGGAGGAATCTCTTCAATCTGCAAAATGATTTCGCCCGATGGATCCTTTGGGATTATTTCTGCTTCTTTTGATTTGGGTGGGTCATTGGTTTCACCTGAAACTTGCTTTGAAGTCGCCTCCTGTGTGTTGCCCTCTTTTGAAATCTCGTCATCTTTAGAGCATTCCAGATTGCCGATAATCAAATTAAATTGTTGCCATTCCTGGAGCAATTTCGGATCAATCTGTGTATCTTCATTTACTTTTAAACTGCTCTGTTCTTGCTCTTTCGCCTGGGTCTCTTCTTGTCTGTTGTCATGCGGTTATTCCTGTTGTTTTGATGTAACAGGAGGTTCTTTAACAATTCGCTGCTCAGGCTCGCTTGATTCTATTGTTGGAGTCGTCGCTAACAAGTCTAGAGGCAGAGTTTGCAACCTCTGCTCTCTAAGTCTGTTAAATTCAACTAGTCCCTCATCGTTGTATTCAAGTATGGCGAGCGATTTAACTTGATACATCAACTCGGCCGATGCGAACAAGTCCTCAAATCTATCTTCTTTATGCTCGAACTTGGTCAATTTGGCCTGGTCGAGTGCATTGTAGGCGACTTTGTTTGGATCAAATCGCCTGCTTGGTAGAGTTGCCAGGGTTAGCGAATTTATTTTCTCAGCTTCTATCTCTGCATGTTTGAAATCATGCAGAGTGTAGATACCAATTCTCAAAGGAAAAGAGGGCCAGACGTGCTTCTTAACTTTCTTCAAGGTTTGTGAAACCCCTTCGGCGATGATCTGATATGCTATTTCCCTCGCCAGTAGGTTACCAGGGATGTATAGAGGAAGAGCGTGGGGCTTGGCTTGACTGCCAAAAACTCTGATATAGGTGAACTTTTTCTCCCCAAACCAACTCCCTATGGAAGTTAAATCCACCCCTGCTTGGTAGGAAATCTTAGGGGCAGGCTTATTGAAAATCGAATATTGAATGGGCAACATGAAACCGTTGCAGATTTGATACAAATGGTGTTTGTAGTTGGTCTTCCACAACTTTTTATGGTATATGTGGACGGGTGCGGGGTCTTGCGACGTCCACCTCCATCCGAGCATAGAAAATTTAGAATTAAAACAGAAGACATCTAATACATAGGCACTGTAGTAAAATGGGGGAATGAACCTTTTAGTGACGCAGGACTTGAATCTGAAATCAAGGATTGCAGATGCTAACTTATCAGACAGTATATCTGTCCAATCCATTATTTCGCCACTATATGCCACCTCCATTAAGGGGACCATTTCTATGGTAAAATTGGCAGAATCATGTAATCCCCACAATCTGCACATCATTATCCCAGCATAGCAATAAGGAGAGCATAGAGAATCGACCGAGTACTTACCCGAAGATTCGTGCTTGTGCTTTGCTGGATTTTATCTCCAACCCCGAATGGGTTCAGATTCAGTCTCATTCTCAGCTTGGAATTTCTCCAGGAATGTCGTGTTATACTTATTCTCTACCTCTGGCAAATGATACATTTGCCTTAAATCCTTGGCTCGAAAGGAACCGAAAATTCTCCCATCTGTGGTGCTGAAAGTTCTATCGGTAATCAGGATTTCCTGAATCGCCCATCTAACCACATCTGTATATGGGAGGATTTGCTCTCGGGCTGCTATTCGATCAAGGAAAGAGTTGGCTAAATCGCTCAGATTAGCTTTGGATTTGCTAGTGCTGTCAGCTGAAACTTGTATTGCTGTCACCCTCGGCTCTTCGGCTTCGATCAGATTATATGTGCCTTGCCAAGTAGCTCTGGCAAGTCCTAGGCATGTAGTGTCCAATATGAGCCCTTTATTTTTATTGATTGGATCAACAACAGGTTGCCCTGTGGCCGATGAAGCGGAAGCCATTGTGGTTTTCTTGGACTTCTTCCCCATTCTGATTAAATCTTTTTCTGCGGAAGAATTCTGCACAGAGATGATAACGGGCGTAATACAAAAAATGATAGCATAAATCAAATAGACTGAGATATATATTGATAAATTCATGGCGAACGATTTACTTAAGGTGGCCTCGAATAAAATCTGTAAACAGATCGCAGGCTTACTGTTTCATTAAATGGCCGTTAAGACCTGCCAATCCTATCAATGCCCGTCAATTCAATTAATGTCCGAATGATTTATTTGAAGCGTGCCTTGGGTATTTTGGCGGTTGAGCGCGAATGAATGGCTCTTCGAAAGATAAGGCCTTAAATACGAATAAATCGTATTAAACCCGCTTTTAAGATTTTCTTTGAAAACTACGCATTTGCCTTTATCGCAATCAGGCGTCGGGGTGAAATCATAAATCATTATATTGGTTCCATTTGGAATCCCCGATTGCCGATAACGATATCGAATCACGTCGGGAGTAGCGAGTGGGGCAGTTAAAAAGGCGTGCATAGTCGATTGCCGATTGCCGATAGCGATATCGCATCGCATCGGAGCAAGAGGGAGCTTTATTGTGTTAATTCATTATCGCCGATTTCCGATAGCGATATCGCATCGTATCGGAGATTAAGGGGGCTTTAATTGCATTAATTCATTTATTGCCGATACCGATAGCGATTTCGCATCGGAGAAAACCAATATGTCCTCAAGTTGTGTTCCCTTTGTCATTGTGATATGTGATCTTGCGATCGCTTTATCGCAATGACAAAAGATTAATCATTTGTGTTAAGGCTTTTGATTGGTTTATTGAAAAGGCTTTTTGGGTAATGTTTTATTTTATATCTTCGGGTCTTTTTTGATAGAACTAAGTTGATACAAATTAAAACCAAAATTAAAAAAAGGGACCCATTTCATATTATGGTTTTGGGATAATAATGATATGAAATGGGGAGTTGTTGTAGGGCACAACAATTGGCGATTCGCTGGAAGAAACAATTATCTCTGAAAAGTATAGAAATACTTAAACTTT
>APFE031633747.1:6580-64627 GCA_000404065.3 Pinus taeda
TAACCTATCACGTGCATTCATGGCATATTAAACAATACCCTTAATTTGACTAAATATTGGAAAATAGCCCTAAAAATCACATGATTTAACACCCTACCAATACGAACCGAATACACCTTCCCAATTTAACAAACCACTACTTCCACTAGATATTGTAGGTTTCCAATTTTTCATTAACATTTTTTATACCCCTTTATATTTTATCATTAATTTTGAGATGAATTTTTTATAACTATGAATATAAAAACCCTTTACACCCTATATATCCCCCAATATATTATGCCATTCTTTCCTCAATATAAATTTCCCAATAAGAACCCATGTGGTATTGTATTTCTCCCATAGTGAAGCCCCTGTGGATGTGAGCTTATGCGCCAACTCCAAAGAAGGATGCATCCAACTCTTAAGGACATTGTAAAATAGGAATTATAAAAGCTATTGGATGCAGGGTTCATAAACCTCATTTCAAATAGTGAGTGGGTGTCCCCTTTTGTTTAAGTCCCCAAGAAAAATGGGTAGTGGAGGATCTGTGTTGACTACCAAGGGCTTAACAAGGCTACAAAGAAGGACCACTTAGTTGGACTTGCAAGGAAGAGACTATTCTCCTTCCTACATAGATTTAGTGGGTACAACCAAATATAGATCAGCCATGAATACCAAGATAAGACCACATTCACATGTCCTTAGGGTGCCTTTCCCTATAGGGTCCTTCCCTTCGGTCAGTACAATTCCCCTGCTACCTTCCAGAGGGTAGATCTAAGCATGTTTGTTGACCTTGTTCATGAAACTATTGATATATACATGGAAGACTTCACTCCTTATGGATGTGACTTCCAGGAAGCTCTTTCTAATGTGTGCATAGTATTAAATAAATGCATAGAAATGAATATTTAATTTAGTCCTGAGAAATGTTATTTTTTTATGAATGCAAGGATTCTCCGTAGTCATTCCATATCCAGGGAAGGGATACAGGTTGACCCCAACAAAATTTCCATCATTAAAAGGGTCCATATCCCTCAAAAGCAAAGAGAGGTTAGGAGATTCCTTAGATTGGTTGGGTATTATAGAAGGTTCATTAAAGACTTTAGTAAATTGGCTTCATCCTTGTTTGGATTACTGGCTAAGGATTTAGACTTTTGTTGGAAAAACAATTGTCAAGAGGCCTTCAAAGTGCTAAAATAAAATTTGACCACTGCACCCATCCTTAGAGGTCCCAATTGGGCATTACGTTTCTATATACACTAAAATACATCAGATAAAGATGTAGGGTAGGCTTCAGACAAGTCGATGGAAAATTTCCTTATGCTATCTATTTCATTAGTAAGAACCTTTCTAAAGATGAGGTAAATTATACAGCCACTGAAAAGGAACTCTTAGTTTTGGTACACTTTTTGAACAAGTTTAGGAATTACATGAATGGTTTTCAAACTTTTCTTCCACAATGATCATGCAACCATTAAATATTTAGTGAATAAACTTTATGTTAATTCTAGGATAATTAGATGCATTTTATTATTGTAGCAATTTTATTTGACTATTATTGGCAAACTAGGAAAAGAGAATGTGGCTTCATATTTCTTGTCAACACTAACCTTGCCTAAAAATAAGGAAGAAAGGGTAGATGATCAACTCCCATATCAAGACCTATTTTCCATCTTCGTGCTCTCTCCTCGGTTTGTTAATATAGACAACTACTTGGTTGGTGGAAGGTTCCCTCCTAATGTTTCCTCCAAGGAAAACAACAAGATTGTTAGGAAAAGTGCCCCATTCACTTGGATTGGGGGAAATCTTTTCAAGTTGGGTCCAAATCATATCTTCAAGAGATGTGTGAGGGAAGATGAATTCTTTGAAATCCTCTTAGCATGCCATGATGGACCTTATGGAGGCCATTTTTCTACTAAGAGAACAATCTTCAAGGTTCTACAAGTAGGTTACTACTCACCCACTCTACATCAAGATGCAAGAAGATACACCACCAAGTGTGATGAGTTCCAAAGGATGGGTAAGCTCACACCTATGGATGAAATGTCCTTACAGCCTCAAGTAAATGTAAACCCATTTGAGAAATGGGGCATGGACTTCCTTGGGCCCATTGATTCCCCATCGGGACAGAAGAAGTATACGATTGTATGCACTGATTACCTTACTAAATGGGATGAAACAAAGGTAGTTAAGGTAGAAACTGAGAAAAAGGTGGTTGAGTGTCCGAGGGATAACATCTTCTACAAGTTTGGCTTTCCAAGAGAGTGGATCATTGATCAAAGGACATAATTCACCTAACTTTTGATCGAATAACTCATGAAGTAGCACCACACTAAGCATAGGAGATCCACTGCCAATCACCCTAAGGAAAATGGGAAAGTGGAGGTCATAAACAAGGAATTGGAGAACATTCTGACCAAGGTTGTTAGCAATAGTAGAAAGGATTAGGCAGACAGACTTGTAGAAGCCACTTGGGCCTACAACACCTCTTAGAAAACCACCACTAGATTTCCTCCATTTGAACTACTTTATGGGAAGAAGGCCTTGTTAGCCATTAAAATTGAATACAATGGCTAAGGATGGTTGCTCAATTAGAGTTGGAACTCACTAAAACACAGCAAGAGATGCTTCTCCAACTCAATGGTTTATATGAATTTAGGTTGCAATCTCTCCTACACATTGAGTTAATACAGCTACATAGGAAGATTTGGAATGAAAAACACATTAGGGGGAGGACTTTTTGAGAGGGTGATTGGACGCTACTTGATTATTCTAGATTCAAGGATTTTAAAGGAAAATTAATGATAAGATGGTTGGGTCCCTATCTGGTGTAAAGATGACAGATGATGAATAGATCACAAGGTTCCTAGGTCTAATGAGGTATTTTCCATATATTAAGGATGGAAAATAAATTATTCAAAGGTTTACCAGTGGATTTCCTATGGCATTCTGAGATAAAATTGAGTTGTTGGAGCCACCGACTCTAATGGATTTGATTAGGAAGGTAAAGCAATGTTATGAGCAAGAAAAACATAGGCTAGAAATCATAAGTAGTTGGCACACAAAGAACAATGTTGGACATAAAAAGGGTTGTCTCAAGAAAATATCACCAAAGAGAGAGGGTAAGCACCCATGCAAAAAAGTCTCAACAAAAAGATAATGTTGTTATTATGAAAATCGTGTAGCAGCCAGTGTCAGGACAACCCAATCTTGAAAGCGGAGAGCCACTAAGTGTTGTAAACATGGAGAAAATCATAGAAGGAGGAATTTTACACACTATAAAAATGTTGGTTGAAAGATTTATAGTTCCCAAGAAGCTCACATTCTAGGAGAGGTAGCTTGAGATATGCCCAGAATTTATGCAAACGTAGAAAACATCCAGGTCGACCACCAACCATCCATCATTGATATATAGAAGGTAAGTTGTGTGATCAAATTGATTCCATTTTGGTTGATCCATGTTCTAGCTATAGTTATGTTATCCCAAAGCTTGTTGAAGGATGCAATTTGGTCAAGGAATTGCATCAAGAACCATGGTTGGTTAAATTAGCAAATGGAACCAAAAGGGGAATAAATCACTGGGTGAGATCATGTGCAATTAAGCTGAGTGCATCCCGGCAAAATTTAATCTTAATATATTTCCATTATATTCCTGTAATATACCTTTTGGCACAGATTGTCTATATTTGCACGAAACCAAGGTGAATTGTTATGAAAAATAGATTGAATGCTTAAATAAGCAAGGAGAAAGACAAATTTTGTAGGGTAGGACAAGGCCTACTTTAGTGAGCCTAATCTTGACCATTCAAGCAAAGTGAAATAATACAAAGGGATGTGTGTTGTTTGTAGTACAAATCTTAAGAAATGAGAAGGTTGGCAATGATGTTGATAATGAGGAAAATAAACTATTAAAAATGTACATGGTTCTACCACACTATACATATGTGTTTCCATAGGAGGTTCTTAGATTACCTCACCATTGAGAGGTAGATTTCACTATTGACTTGGTACCTAGAGCAGCACCAACATCAAAGGCACCATACATGATGAGTAACCCTAAGCTAGTGGAGATAAAATTACAACTAAAGGAGATGTTGGACAAAGGGTATATAAGATCGAGTGTGTCTCCATCAGGATTACCTATACTCTTTGTAAAGAAGAAGGATGTAACCCTTGAGTTATGCATTGATTACCAGCAATTAAAAAAGGTCACCATAAAGAATAGATACCCCTACCCATGGATTGATGATATCTTTGGTCCTTGGGAAAGGCAACAGTGTTCTCCAAGATTAACTTAAGGTCACATTATCATCAAGTAAGGATCAAGGAGGTGGACATTCATAAGACTCATTTTAGGACAAGGTATGGGCACTATGAGTTTGTACTAGTACCCTTTAGGCTTACTAATGCCCCTGCCACTTTCATGTGCTTAATGAATAGTGCATTGCATCCTTATTTGGATAAGTTAGTTAGTTTTTCATTGATGATATATTAGTATACTGAGGAACTAAAGAAGAGAATGAGCATCATTTAGTTTCAGTGCTACAAGTGTTGAGAGAGAAAAATATCTATGCAAAGCTTAGAAAGTGTGAATTTTTAGTCACGAATACATTATTTGGGGAATATTGTCTCCAAGGGATATATAATGATATAGAAAATATCAAGGCTCTAATGCAGTGGCCAACACCAAATAATGTGAATGAGATCAAATCATTCATGGGATTGGTAGGTTATTACAGGATATTTATTAAAACATTCTTCAAGAGAGACCATCCTATCAGATCCTTGCAAAGAAAAGGAAAGAAGATTGAGTAGACAACTCAGTGTGCAACAAGTTTTGAGAAATTGAAAAAATTGCTCACAAATGCACCAGTATTGAGACTTGGAGATCCTAACAAGGATTTTGTAATGTGCATTGATTCTTGTAAAGAATGACTTGGTGGAGCCTTAATGCAAGAAGGTTGGCATTGACAGATTCATGAAAAATTTTCAAATTTTGAGGGAGAAAGGCCTTCCAAGTCCTATGGTCATCCATGAAAAGCTTATGACCCAATTGGACTATGTTGACAGATTAAAGAAATTACATAAGGAACAGGCAAGCACTTCAAAAATCAAAGCATTGCCAACAGAGAAAGTATTGTATGATACTTTAGAAAATCTATTTTTCCTAGAGCATGAGGTGAAACATCTATTTATCACCAAGCCAAATTTTTTCAAAAATGCTGAGGCAGATGAGCTATATAGAAGGATGCTCAAAGTAAAATTACCTGAAGATGAATGGTGGGAAAAGTTAACAGATTTACTATAAGTTACCACAGTAAATCTAAATGGCAGCCAAATGAAACAGGTAAAAAGGGTCAAAGAGTAACAGGTTAAAGAGTATCAGTTAAAAACCAAAGACAAAGATGATTCTAGCCTACACATATCAGTCAGCCTAAAAGGGCTCAAGTTCAATTGTAACAACCAACACTACCACAATAAGAGGGACAGCATGATGCAGTTTTCCATCCATCCCTATCTTCATGCTTGAAGATATTTTTATTCCCTTAATTAAATCTCAAAATGTTATGAGATATTTTATAATATTCTTTGTATAAATACTTCCCATTTCGAAGTATTTAGGGTGGACTCAAAGACATTTATGTAGACATTTTCCTATCAAGTCAAAGTGCTATTGTATCAAGACTGAATTGGCTTGCTGGATCAAGGAATAAAGTAAAGAAATTTCACAGCATTCTTGTGTAAAGCGGAAATCAAATAAGTATTTTCTCTCATGTGTATTATTGTTTTTATTTATGTTCATTAATACTCACATTTGTTTCTATGAAATCTGAATGGTAAACTAGGAATGATATTTCAGAACTGGCTTTAATGCTCTCTGTCTTGACTGTTTACATTCTCAATATTTTCTGCTAAACTATCTTAGTTAGGGAATTCTTAAATGCTCCCTCACTTCCATAGTTTCCCCCTCGGTCTATAGTAAAGGATTCTCAGTTGCCCTTTGCTCATGATCACCTCCTGCTCTTCATCTTGATCCCAATCTAAGGATTCTTCATTGCCCTTTCACCCTGGTAAGGACTATCTCATCCATTGAACCTGAAGATTTGCCTTTTGCTTTGCTAGCCTGCCCTGCGAACAATCCCTTTAGTGATCTAGTCTAATTAAGCCATCCTTTAATTGACTCCATAGCCCAATGGCTTGAAGGCCTTTCTCCATCCGTCTATTCCTAGAATTCCAACACCCAACCAAAATCAAAACCTTATGAACACTAAGAACTAGCCTAAAATCCCACCAAAAACAAAGTTAAAATATAAAGAGAGAGCCCTCTCTGGACTTAGGTTGGATAGAACCTGAGTCTAAAAGATTAGGTTTGCGGCTACCTCAGATTATTCTTCTTTTGATAACTTCTAGGAAGGACTTTTGAGTGATAACATAGTGGAAATCATACTGGGGAACTCAATCCCTCAGTCTTAATAAACCTTTAAGAAATTTCAAATTTTTATTTCAAACCTCTTGAAGGGTTTATTAGAAGTTATTTATAAAATTTCACAAAAAAGAAATAATTAGAAAAAGCTTGAAATTTGGCTTCAAGGAGAACTCACTATACTAGGGCCAACCCTGATCCAAACCTTCCCCAAGTATTTGATAATCCTAATCCGATTTCAAGAATATCCAGAAGACAAGAAAGTTCAGTCAGTCCTACGCCTTCAATTAAAGTAGATTCCTTCCCGGATGAGTGGTTCTTTTTAGAAGACCTCCCCTTTGACGAGTCTTTTGACCTTTCCCTATTTAGAACCAGGTTTGAAAGTGCACTTGATGATATAGTTCTATATCCATAATTTACAACAAAACTTGAAGTCCAAAGGGCAAACTTGTTAATTGATTAGTACATTCTAAATTCCCCTCAGTAATCACTTACTACTATTAATATCCCTGAGCTTTCTGAAATAGTTTCAACTCCCTTTAGTTCACCATTATTTCCTTCCATCTATGAAGTTCATTCCTCACCTCCATTTATACCTTCACTTCCACACCAACCTACCATTACACATTAGTCACCCATTACTCCTAGTTCCTCATCACCAATTGTATCATCCTCAGGAACCCAAACTCCCCTTCTTAGTCCTTCCCAACTTAGAGCCATGGCAAATAGATATGCCCCTCTTGTGTTACTTGCTCTACTAGGTGCCATGCCACAAGACTACCAGAAAAAAATTGTCCAATTTGATGACATAGGACCCTATACAGCAAAGCAACACACAAGAAAGATGATAGATTATTTTGAATTACATGAAATTGATCTTGGAGATGTCCAAATGAGACTTTTTGCTCAAACTCTAGCTGACGATGTAAGAACATGGTTTATACCTTTACCTGCTAATAGTATAGATAGTTTAGAAGTATTTTACCAACAATTTTTAAATAGATGGCAAAAGAAAAAGAATCCTCTTCAGATCCTTTCAGAATATGAAAACATTAGGAGAGGACCAAATGAAACAATCAAGGACTACTATACTAGATTTAACAATATATACAATACAATACTAGTCAACCTTAAACCCCACTTGGCTTAGCTATGATAATGTTTCCTGACAGGTTTGACAGTGATATGACATTCCAACTTAGAGAGAGAAACCCTCCAACTATAGAAGATATGTAGAGTGTAGCAGTTAGCGTATAAGCTAATTTGCTAGCAAAAAGAGCTAGGGTTAGGAATGAAAGGAGAGCACCCTTGAAATGTGAAGCCTCACCCTTTGATCTTAAAATGGATTCCCTAGCCAAAGGAATGGAAGAGCTAATGGATAGGATGGATAACATTGAAAGGAAGCCTCACTAGGATAATCAACAGGGACCTCTAGTGAGAAATCCAAACTTTAGAAAGAATCAAAATCAAAATATTGGAAAAAATGGGCCTGATCAAAATATTAGGCCTCCTTTTCAAGAAAACTTTGCTGAGGCATCCCATTTAGAATACCTTTAACAAGACACCCAAATTAATTTAATGGGATAATATGATGAAGAAACTATCTTTTTGACTCAAGATGATCAGGAATTACAGATGCTTTAGCAGTTGCAGACATAATCAGGAGAACCATTCGATTGCAAGGGTATGATTATGCTATCTTTGAAGTGCACAAATAGTACAATTTGAGGAGTAAAAAGAACATTGATACTCCTCACCAAAACAAGAAAGTAGTACTAAATCAACCTAAGAAAATTAAAGCAGTTCCAATTACAAAAACTTTCCAAATCCTCTTTAGACCAAATCAGAATCCTTCTAGTCCCACCATTGTAGATATAACTAATGACCAACCCCTTGATAATCAACCATCCACCTCAATCCCCTCCAAGGAAACAATGGAAGAAACTCCAAGCATTATATTATAAAATCCACTAAAAAAGACTTCACACATAGAAAAATAAGAGCAACCTCTTCCAAATCCTACCATAAAAATTCCAAATCCTCAAATAGAGAAATCTGCTTTTCCTTTCAATTTGGGGGCAAAGGTGGTTAAATTGAAAATCTCGGTCCTCTAGACAGAGTTGATTAAAAATGAAACCTACAAATCTCAAATAAGTAAATCTTTAAACTTCGTTGAGAATGAAGATTCTGTTAACATGTTTGATGATCATCCTGAGCTTATTTTTGATCCTGATGTTAATGGAAAACCAGTGGAAAGAGGGATACCACCCTTTTACATTAGCCTTAACATTCACGAAAAAATCCTACACAATGTTGTGCTAGACTCTAGGGCTTCACACAATCTAATGTCTAAATCTATCACGAAGACATTGAACTTAGATATCACTAGGCCTTACAAGGACTTACTTTCATTTGATTCAAGTCAAGTACCTAGGGTTGATCAAAGACTTGTGTGTTTCCCTATTACAATACCCTACTAAGACTATTCTTATGGACATAGTTGTTGCTGATATACCACCTAAATATGGCATGTTATTGTCTAGATCATGGGGGGATAAATTCCAAGGATCTTTGCAACTTAACATGTCATATGCCACAAGTTCAGTCTTTGGACATCCAAAAAATCTGTATAGAGAGACCTTGATGAAGTATGTAGTGAGTAGCCACGACAGGCCTCAAAACTTTCCTATATATTCCAGGCATTCTGACATCGATTCTTTCATTATGTACAATGCTGAACAAAGAAAATACTTCAAACAACATTACTTCATAACCAAAAGAAATTTCAGTTGCAGCAGAAAATCAAATTGTCCAAATTGAAGAGCTTTCAGATAAAAAAGATGATCAAGATACCTTAATCAAAGAAGATTTTGTTCCCTCAGAGAATAAGAATTATGAACATGAAATACTATGGCATCTTGAATTTGATGGATCAGTGAACATATTGGGAGTAGGAGTAGAAGTGTGGATTTACAATTTAGAGAATGATCACTCAGAGGGCCATGCTTATAGGCTAAACTTCAAATACACTAACAACATGGCTGAGTATGAAGCACTTCTTTTAGGTCTCAAATTGGTTAAAAGGTTACGAGCCATAAGAGTTTATATTATGCGAGATTCTGAGCTGGTTATAAAACAAATCAATGATGTATATATGACTAAAGATCCTAGGTTAGTTTTTATAGAGGAACAGTTGTAGAAATATTGAATACTTTTAATAAATGAAGCTTGTAGTCATCCCAAGAAAACACAATATGCAGGCTCATAGTTTAGCAATGTTTGCCAGCACTTACCATTTCAACCTAACCTTCAGTACACCTTTAAGGTTAGGCACTGACACGCTATCCCAGATAAGTTAAAAAAATGGAAAGTATTCACTAATGACCAACAAATAAACAATTTTCTAACTCTAGAGGAAGAATTTATAAATAGCAATATAGATATTGACATAACATTAAATCTTGATTTTACAGATAAATTAGAAATTAACAAATTAGAAGATGAAGAGATAGATAGATTCCATTCCACAAAGTTTACTAAATCAGATATTCAAAACCTAAAGCAAGTTGAAATTGAAAAGATAATTAACGAATATTCTGAAATCATTAATCTCAAAGACAACTTTTTTCCCAAAGGATTAACTCCTTTAGAAGACTTGTTTGATTCAAATGATGTCCCTAGAAAACCGAAAATGGAACCCTTAAAATCTGACATAGAGGAGTGTAACATAGGCTCTGAGGAAGATCCTAAATTGATAAAACCTTCAAAATCCTTACCTCCTACTGAAAAATTAAAATACATAGAACTACTAAAGGAATTCCAAGATGTCTTTTCTTGGAGTTATGAGGACCTCAAGTCCTATGACACCATCATAATACAACACACTATCCCCATAAAAGAAAACAAGAAACATTTTAGACGGAAGCTCAGAAGGATTAATCACATTCTATTTCCTTCTACTAAAAAGGAAACCAAAAGAATGTATGAAGCCAAGATAATAGCACTAATTAGATTCTCTGATTGGGTTTCAAATTTGGTGCCCACAAGGAAAAATACTGGTGAGATTAAACTATGCGTTGACCTTAGGAATCTCAATAAAGTTTCACTCAAGGACAACTACCATCTCCCAAAAATGGATCACATATTACAGAGGGCAGTAGGTTCAACCAAAATCTCATTGTTGGATGGGTTTTCTGGTTACAATCAAATTTTAGTCCACCCAGATGACCAGGCAAACACTGCATTCACTACTCCTTGGGGCACATTCATGTATGTGAAGATGCCTTTTGGATTAAAGAATGCAAGGGCCACTTTTCAAAGAGCTATGGATATAGATTTTGCTAAGGAAATCCATGACTTCCTAGTAATATACTTAGATGATATCACTATATTCTCAAAATCTGATAAACAACACCTAGATCATCTAAGGCAGATCTTCATCAAATGTAGAAAGTATGGAATTTATTTGAATCCTAAAAAATCTTTATTTGGGTTGGAAGAGGGAAAACTGTTAGGCCACATAATCTCTAAAGATGGTATCGACATAGATCTTGCAAGAATTGAAGCCATCTTACAGATATAGCATCCTAGGAGCATTAGAGAACTAGAAGCCTTTTACGTAAAATAAACTTTCTTAGAAGATTTATTTCTAACTTAGCAAACTAATTAGATTATTAAATAACATGTTGAATAAAGATTTAACTATTAAGTGGACAATTGATGCTAAAAGGTCTTTTGAAAATATTAAGCTAGCCTTCACACAAACACCAGTTTTGATCAGTCCAAAGTTTGATAGGGATTTCATTATATTTTATTTTTCCTCAGAACACATAATTGTTGTAGTCCTACTGTAGAAGAATGATGAGGGTTATGAACAACCTATTTCCATTTTTAGCAAAGCCCCGAGGGATGCCCCTTTAAAGTATAATATAATGGAAAAGCAAGCTTTTGATTTAGTCAAAGCTATCAAAGATTTCAGAGTTTACATTCTATATTCTCATGTAATAGCCTATGTTCCCAATGTTGTAGTCAAAGACATCCTAACATAGGATGGTCCAGATGGAAAGAGAGGGAAGTGGATAGCTACTATATTAGAATATTACCTAGAAATCAAACCTACAAAGTTAATAGAAGGTGAAGGTTTAGCCAAGTTCATGGCTGAATCGAACTGCCAGGCCTTAGAGATAAATTTTATTGTAGAAATGGATAATGGAGAGGAGAGGGAGACTCCACCAATCAGCCAGACCTTTATTGAATCACCATGGTATGTTGACATTATATATGTTTTACAAAATTTATAAGCTCCTCCTGAATTATCCAAGACCAAAAGCAGGTTTTGAAAAATGAAATCTTTAAAGTTTTGCATAATTGACAATTCTTTGTTTTGGAAGAACCACGAAAGCATCCTTCTTAGTTGTTTATTAAAAGAACAATCTGATAAGGTGTTACAAGAGTTTCATGCAGGTGACTGTGGATGACATCTTTACAGGAAAACCACTGCTGAAAAGATTCGTAGAGCCAGTTTTTATTGGTCCATTCTGTTTTCTAATGTAAAGAAATTCGTAACCTCATGTCATAAATGTTAGATTTTTGAAGGAAAGAAAAATATTTTCATGTCATAAATGTTAGATTTTTGAAGGAAAGAAAAATATTTTACGCTTACCTTGGAATCAATATCTGTAGAAGCACCATTTCAACAGTGGGTTCTTGACTTCATTGGCAAAATCCACCCACCTTCCTCTGCCCAACACAAATTGATTCTCACTACTACATAATACTTTACCAAATGGATAAAAGCCATACCATCAAGGCAAGCTACTGATATTGTTATAATAACCTTCCTTGAATCCAACATCCTATCTAGATTTGGGTGCCCAACCAAGATCATCATTGATAATGTAGCAGCCTTCAAATCTAAGAGAATGATTGATTTCTGTAATAAGTATCATATAACCCTAGGCCACTCTACAACTTATTACCCTCAAGGGAATGGACTAGCAAAGTCCTCCAACAAGTGTTTAGTGAATATCATCAAAAAATTTTGTGAGGATAATAAGAAAACATGGAACAAGAAGCTAGTAAATTTCTTGTGGGCAGATAGGCTAACCACTAAGAAATCGATTGGCACTGGTCCTTATCAATTAGTTTATGGAATGGAAGTTGTTTTCCCATCTTCCTTCGGAACACTGGTGATGAAATTACTCCAAGAGGTTCAAGTTGAGCCAAATGATATTCAAAGGAGAATCAACCAAACAATTCATTGATAACAGACCAGGGAAGAAGTGTACATTAGATCCCAAGTTGTGCAAGAAAAGATCAAGAAAGCTTTTGATAAAAGGACCGAAGCAGAAGATTTCTACCTAGGAGACAAAGTTTTGAAATGGGACTCAAGAAGAGAGGATAAAGGTAAACATGGGAAGTTCGATTTCCTATGGAAAAGCCCATATATCATTTATTCCTTTAGGGGTAATAATGCTTTTTTCCTCAGAGAATTGGATGGCACAGAAGTAGAAGGAGGACCAATTAATGGTTGAATGCTTAAACACTACATAGAATATACTTACTAATTTCACTAATCACTTGTACATATTGTATTTTTCAAAAGTTTAGAGTTGATTGGATGGTAATTTTTGGAGTTGAAGCTCGAAGAGAAGGCCCTAAGTTTCAAAAATTTTACTATCATAAATAGCAATAATGTAGAAAAGTGAAAGGGAAAAGTTGTAGGCTAAAGTCACATCAATTTAGAAGGCCATTGATCTACAAGTTCTTGACATATCACCAGGAAATTCCATCCCCAAGTGGAGCCACTGTTAGGTTCCTATACCAATAGTAGTCATAATTTTTGAATGGTTGAGATTAAACTTGTAATATGTACATACCATTGCTTTCTGCAAATGTTTTCGATATTCAAAAAACTAAAAAATGTAAAGAGGGTATGTCCTAAAAGAAAAATCAAAGGACGAAAAGAATAAAAAAGGTCAAAAGAGATGAAAAATATGAACCCCAAGGAAGAAATGACCATGAAAGTGTGCAAGTCAAAATGGCACTACTATTTACTTTTGTACAAAATAAATGATTGTGTGTAGTTTGTAACTTATGCCACAATCCACGATAGTAAAAATGTTTAAACTTGGCTATTTCAAGCATTCAATTTCATGCTTATAGATAGAGAATAAAATCTGACCAGATAGTGTAATATTGGAAGATAAGTAGATAGGTAGAGTCAATAAAGGATCTGAACTATTTGATCTGAGCCCTTGGATGTAATAAACTTAGATTTAGTTAGATTATCATTGTAATAGAAAGAAAAATTTTTGATAAGGGTTTTCTAGCTCAAATGCACCCTAATAAAGAGAAGTAAAAAATGGTAGGATGAGTAGGTGGGTAAGTAGAAGAAACAGTGTAGAATTGTGATGATTGTTAGACAAAAGCACATTTATCACCCTCATCATGAAATTTTTAAGTTTGAATGAGAAATGGGACTGGCATAAAGTTCACAAAGTCAAATTAACTAATTTCCCCTCACTCATTTCACCCTTTACTTAACTAATTTCCCAAAATAAGTTTCAAGTACCCAAAATCTTAAAATCAAAGGGGATCAAAGCATTTGTCTAACTTTTGGAGGGACCAGACCCTCAGCCCAATGACTTATAGATCTTAAGTACTAAAAACCCCTCATAAACATTCACCCCATTCAATTCATTCATTTTCCCTAATAAATCCCTTTTCCTAAGGTTAAAACACTATTTTCCTAAGGAAAAGCAATCACCCCCATGGATACCCCTTTTTTATGAAAAAAATCACAAAATGCACTTAGACTAAGTTGTAATGTCTCTATGTAAAAAGCGAATGAAATCACAAAAATACATTATGCTTGGCACCACTTCATTTATTGCCCACAATATTCATATTAACTATTAACATTATTTATATGGTAATTCTTGAAAAAAAACCCATTTCCCGTATATTTTATTAAACCCCCTTAATATTAATACCCCTATCCTGAAGTTTGAAACATAAAATTTATATTATATTCAAACCCCAACAAAGGACATAATTAATCAATCTATGATTAATTAAAGTCAAAACCAATCAAATCATGCCCAATGTGTTAATCCCTACAAACTACTTCGTTTAAATGAGTGCTGAGCCCCTCCATTACCCTTCGTGCAACTCCCATGCCCGATCTCCGCACGATCTCCCCCCTCCAATCTGACGACCCACATTGATTTAAGAAGGGCCTGAAATCCAAAAAATACTCGCCCAAAATGTGTTGTTTTCCACCGGGCCCCTGAGGCAACGTGGCACTCAATGAGTGGAATTGGGCGGCCTCCCACCAATACTGTTAAGCACCCAAAGGTTGTGCAAAATAAAGCAGTTACCACTAGCCTACTACCCGGAAAAACTATCAATATTCACCCCGCCACGCGACAAACCGCTACCCTTCACCCGTACCTGCCAAATTGACTTTTGCACATAAATCCAAAAAAAAGCCCCAAATCATTGTTTTATCATTTTTTAACTGCAAAATTCCATGCACACGCCTGTGAACTTTGAAAGCCGTCAACGCATGTGCACTTGCACTCTAAAGGTGCCAAAAGCTCCCAGATTGCCTTCCAGCCAAATTGAAGCGATTTCAACCATTCAGAATTGCCAGTGAACCAGTTCAGACCTAGTTTTAGTTAATTGTAGGTATTTAAGCCAGGATCCATTGAAAGCCCTGTTAATTTCTGAACCAGCCTCCAAAGCTTGCTTAATTGAAAATAAAGGGAACTCTAGTAGCATAAAACCCACCTGGAATTGAACCCCCATTGTCTCAAAAACTAAAAATTTACTTTCCCCTCATTCTTAAATCCACAAGAACTAAGAATGTCTGCTCCTATTGACATGGATGTCAGGCCAATTACTACTCCTCACTTGGACCTAGACGACATCCCCCTTGCTAATAAAGATTTCCAAATCAAGGAAACCTCTGTCCTTGAATCCTTTATCAAACATTACTGTTGATACAAGGACCAATACCTAAACCAAGGTGATAAAATAGGTCTGTGGGAATCTGATTTGCCCAAGTATCAATTCCTTGAGGTGCACATTTTCCCTAAAATCATTCATTATTTCCATGCAAACTATATTCCTAGTCAAAGAGCAGTGACGTCCCCTAACCAAACCATACTTTTCACCATCACTACCGAGTCAATCAATGAAATGCTGCAATTACAACCAGGGCAGAACTTAACCCCTATTCCAATTAGAGACCTACTAGACAAATTTCCCAAGCTTACCACTGACAAGATTGCTGAAATGCTCCAAACCTTCATCAGGGAGGAAAAGCATGTCCCAACAGAACCTCCTCCATATGTGGCTACCATATTTTCCCCATTTGGTCAAGAAATAGTAGCAATGATCTCTTGTGTTTTAGGCTATACCAACAGTGAATACATAGATGAAATCATTTTAGCCTTTAGGTCCATTTTTACTCCAAGACGACCCCCTGCTGTCATGTATGATTATGCCAAATACATAGCTGATAGGATGCATGAACAATTTTGGAGAATGAGTAATGAAAGAGTGTTTAAGTATTCTTTAGTTTTGTACCACATTTTCTTATACTACTAAGCTAACAAGTTCGCTTTCACTCTCCAAAAGCTTGACACTAAAGGTCATCCTAGGTCAATAATTTTTTGGACTCCTTTTATACATAAGCATGATTCCCCATATCCATACAAATATTTAATTGATCCTTTTGTACATCCAATAGTGAGCATGCTGGTAGGAATTTCTCCTCCAAGAATCAATTCAAACTTCAAGAGGATCCTGTAGCTGTCAAAACAACACAAAATGGGAATTGGTACTTGTAGCAAAATCACAAAGAAATTAGGATCTATCGCTGTGAATTGGCCCCATAAACTGCCCAAATACCTCCCAATGAGGTTATTTTCTCTAGAGTACTACAGGTAGATAATCAACTCAGATGAGGTACATTTTGTTAAAGCCAAAAAGAAGGCCCAACTTAGAATCAAAGATCAACTAGGCCCCTTTATACGCAATAGCAGAGAAGCTGGAAGAGAAGCAGAAGAAATCATTCACAGACTCAAACTAAAACAAAGCTTCATGTGGAGATACGACCCCTATGACTTCATCTGCAATAGAAGACAAAAAAACAAGATGACTCCCTACATTCACCATTGAATCCCTGAAATAGAGAAATATGCAAATTAGTTTGAATGGGTGGAGAATACTCTAGTGGACAGAGATAGCACTGAAGTTGTTGTTGAAAATGCACTAATTGATATAGAGAAAAGGCTTGATGAATGTTGTTTCCTGCAGGTGCCAGGAGAATCTCAAGCATATAGTGAACAACATACAGAAGAAGAGTCCTAGGTGCAAGAAGAGTCAGAATAACCAGACTTATCAGGAGAACTTACTGAAACAAGTACATAGTAGCCCATTATGAGTACTCCCCCTAACTTACAAACTCCTCAAAATGAGGAGAAGAACATCAAAAGGAATAGGGAAGATCCCACTACATCAGGAAGAGCAACCATAAAAACATATGCAAAAACTAGCCTAGTCAAAAGGCAGAGGTTAAATCCTGTTTCGGAGCAAGAATTCACAGAAGAAGCAGTGGGGGCCACCAGCATAGATAAAGAAAGAAGTAGGCTTGCTACTCCTTCTAGGGGCACATAAGAACCTTCCACATCTCATACTCAGATGTTGGAGAGGCAACAAAGAGTTGAAGTGTCCTCATTTAGGATGCCAATAGATAAAGATCAAGATATCAGAGAAAGGTACAAGGACATCAAAGCTAGGAATGAGAGGCTAAAGAACCAGACTTATGCACAATACCTCAAGATGGCACGTATCGATCAAAAAAGGCTTATGTTAGCCTATGATGTGAAAGAAGGAAAAATGCAAATGACATGCATGAAGCCCAATACACAGTAACCAAGATCATCAGCTGACTATAAAAAGATAAACTTTGAAGTACTGGCAAAGGACATACATCCTATTGACCAAATTGAGTTGTAGAAACAAACAGGGGAGATGATTTACTCCACCTAGATAGGGGAAGCCATGACAACTCACCAGTTGGAGAATTCCCTAAATAACATATTGGCTCAATTCCAATTGGAGAAGGCCTCTTCATAGGTAAAAGACACCAGAATCAAGTTCTCAGAGGACTTAATCATTAAGTTGGGACATGATCCCAAAGATGTGAAGGCCACTGAAAAACTGATCAAGAAGAAGAATGATGACATAGCTGCTTTGAAGAAGAAACTCAAAATTCCACCATTACATCATCCACAAATAGCAGAAGTCCTAGAAACACAAAAAGGACAAGAAGAGCTTTTGGACTTGGTCCTAAAGCTAAATGACCAATTGAAAGAAACAAAGAAAGAATTGGACATTTTGATTCAGTCCAAACAGAGTGAATTGGCCACTACATCCATAGCTGCCATTCCCACAGTAACAACTGTAGTCCCCTCAACATTGGTAGCCTCTTTAGCACCAACGGCTCCACCTATTACAACACTGCCAGTCAAAACTGAGTCTACTATTGGGCCTCTATTTTGCCTTGCTTTATATCACCTTCTACTCAAAATCACTCATGCTTTTGTTTAGCTTGACTAGTCATTGTCATAGTTTTTTGCATTCTCAAAGGTAATAAGTAAGTATTTGTTATTCCTTTGATTTAATGAGATTTAAACATTAAAGGCATATTTAATAATAGTTTGTGTGTTTGCAGGGTT
The DNA here is from genome assembly GCA_000404065.3 of Pinus taeda. NCBI lineage: Eukaryota > Viridiplantae > Streptophyta > Pinopsida > Pinales > Pinaceae > Pinus > Pinus taeda. Next base: position 24,737 of record APFE031633747.1, read on the forward strand.
ATAAAGTTGGTTATATGCCTATTCTGATAGAGGCAAAATTCCTGCACCACACATTCTTGCACTAGTATAGGTAGGATTCCTTCACCACACATTCCTGCACCAGTTCATATTTTACAACTTCCACCCAAATTCGTAGTAGTTTCTCGACAGCTGAATTACTCGATTTCCACACCGATCGTTGCGAATCTCTAAATTCTGAGACATGATTTTTTTTCCCAATATAGGAAGTTGAGTAAGACGCGGGCCATTTTCCAAAATGCGTAATGGTTGAGGAGATATGAAGTGGTCTTTGGAGGCAGTTTGTCAAAAATACCAGTTTTTCCATAAATCTAGAAAATGGCCCGCGTCTTAAAATTCGTATTAAATCTCCATTTTTTAATAGGGGAACGATTGTACTATATTCTATTTAATTAGAATTAGTTGGGATAAAATCGCCATGATTGTTTTCACAGAATACGATTAAATGTCATGTAAACATATTATAAAAGGAGGAGTGATTATGCACGTAGGGGGGGAGGCAGTAACAGGACTATGTTTCTAAATAGGAGATTGTACCTTTTGTTATCGCTCAAATCTAGGCTGGACTCTGTATTTCATGATGTACTTTACCTTTTTGAATTAATAGGAATAAGTAGCTCCACCTCATTCTTTTCAAATCTTATTTGTTCCTTTAAACAAATGAGTCTAATCTGAGTTACTGAGCAGCATTTTTATTTAAAAGGGAAATGCGCTGGTTGGCTAGGGCCCAGCCAACCTAGCAATTTTACCCCATTTCATTTCCCTGTAATTTGTGTTTACATTTTCAAATGTGATTTAATTTCGAGCACATGCATTCATGTGTGAGTGAAAATGGATACATTGTGTGAAGTTGATAAATTTCCCTTTCCTACAATTTCCTCTCCCACACTTTCAGATTGGTTTCCCCCACCTGGTCCAAGCAAGAGAAATGAACCTGCACTAGTGCACGTTGGTGTGATATTTCCTTTCCTGCAATTCTGTTTGATTGGTTTTCCTCGCCTAGTCTAATCAATAGAAATTAACCTGCACTAATGCACGTTGGTGTGATATTTCCTTTCATGCAATTCTGTTTGATTGGTTTTCACCACCTGGTCCAAGCAAGAGAAATGAACCTACAATAGTGCACGTTGGTGTGTTGCAGCAAGAAGTTTTAGCTTACTTCCCACAATATTCATTTCTTTCATTAAATTCTTATGACAGGATAAATGTATATTGCTTGTTTCTAAATTATTTCATTCGATTAAGATCAGGAACATTCACTTTTTATTTGTGCAATTTAATTTGACACTTGCAATAATTAAGCACTCATTTTAAGAATTAATAGCTAAGTGCAGGAAGCTATGATTAGGTGCAAGAACTAGTTTCTTGTCATAGGATCTGAGTGCTTTGAACCCTAGAAGTTTGAGCCTTTGCATGAAGTAAAAAGCCTTTGGTGAAGACACCATTTATACCTCCTGCATATACCTCTATTCCTGCACTAGTGCAAGCAGACTATGATAGAGCAGGACATATTAGTGCAAGAAGGAAATCTCTAAAGAAGCAAGTTTAAGGGCCCATTCTAGGAGACTTCTAAGTGTCTATGCTAAAGAAAAACATAACACATACTCATTGGTCAATTGGAGTGATTGCCATTTTATTTTGATTCCTTTGCAAATGCATTCTTTCTTGTTCCAGCACTAGATTACTTTGATGATTTAGTTATCTTTTACTCTTTCGATTCTGCAAGCTTTTCTTTAAGAAAGTAGGAATTTATATTAGGGAAATTCATACCATCTCTGGCATTGCCTGTGCTTCGTCTCTAAGTTTACGAATCACCTGGGCTGACAATTAAGTGTTGATGAGTTTTCTTAAGTGCAATTCCTGCACCAAACATTTTGGCGTCATTGCCGGGGAGGCGATTTGATTTGGTAAGAATTTTGTGTTGATGCAATAGGGGTAAGTATGCCTTTATCTTTTTGTATTTTTTATGCAAGTGTGGTGAGCTTTATTTCAGCCAATAAATTTTAAAATCAAATATCTTTAGATCCTAATCTTTAACGTTACATCATTTTTGGGGTGTTGTAAGAACCCCCATTACTAATATGTGTGTGGAGACAGGGACTATCAATGAACCATATGGACTTAAAGATGATAACAAGTATGGAGGTTCTCTCTCAAGCCCTAGCAACTACTAGGATCTTGATCTCTACCTCTCTGGAAGAAAATTTCTTGACAATAGTCAAGGACTTGTCCATTTCTCCACCATCAAAAGAAGATTTAGAAGTCCCTTTTGAGGAGATGAATGAATCATACACTATAATCAATGAAGGATATACATTGGAACCTGAGAATAAAAATTTCTTGACATGTCTATAAGCAGATCCAAAATGTGATCAAGAGACTAATCGCCCTAAGGAGGACAATCAACATGACAAGGAAGAAGAAGATGTGCAGCATGGGATGAATCAAGAAATGGACCAAGGCTACCATGATTACATCGAACATTGGTTCCAAACAACTACTCAAGCAAGGCAACATTATCCTCTTCCAAAACTCTTGTTGTCATATCATTTACATTCGTTGGTTTTTCATGCTCATGCACACTTTCAAGTTTGTATGATAAATTTGAGCATGAATATATATTTGGAAGTACTCCTATACATAAAAGGAAGTCTTCCACCTCTTAGGTAAAGTAGGGTAGGTGAATAAAGCTATTAAGATGCTATTAGGGTTTTTTATTTTTAAAGTGTAGTCACTAAAACTACTTTTGATCCACATTGGTTGTTAACACACACATCTGTGACACATCTTGTTGAGTACGATTCACTCTAATACCTCATGATTTTTCAAAGTAACCATGACTAATCACTCTAAGAGATTGTCGTCTGATATATATGATTTCAGTTTCCCTTAGAAGGTACTATTGGAAACCCCCTATGGAGGACCACTCTTGTTAAGATCATAATAAGCTATTCATGAGAACACTAGCATTCTTAATTCAAGGAGTCTTTTAGTCATTATGTGGGATATCTTTAATAAGTCTTTGGGGCAAAGGAACTAGTCAATAATGATTAGTCATTAAAAACTTTTCACGTCATCCCGTAATCTTAAGGAGTAGATCTATCTCCCCACTTATTAAGTAACCTTTTAGGTTAATCATAATCAGAGTATACAAAAGATTTAGGTGAGGATAGGAGGTCCCATGATGAGCCGACCCACCACAATCATGAAACCTATCATGCATGACATTACTGCTTCTGGTCACCAAGCCAAAGTAATGGCTTTCAACCGAAAAGTTGGAAAACAGGAGGTCTCATCACGAGCCGACCTATTCATCCATGTTACTTCTTGTGAGTGGCATTTCCATTTGTTGGTTACCAAGCTAGAATAGTGGCCTTCATCTAAAATTAAAACAAGATAACTCTGAATCCATGCCTAGTAATTGGGACAAAAAAATTTCGATGGGTCAAAAGACACCCCTGTCGAAGTTATAGACACCTGCGGGTAGCAGGGCTATGTTTGTGGTATCAAAGTTAATTGCATACTATGATTTTCTTGGCTATATTCCTCTTCCCCAAAACTTATCCTTTTTTTTGGACAATGTTTTTAAAGACGATTTGAACATGATGCTTTTATTTATATCTTTAAAAAATCAAGAATCTTTAAGGATGTGGTACCCTTAGTAAAGGTTATTCTTTGTTCTATATTAAGAGGAAATTTAGTTTGAATCTGGATGACAATGGAATTTAGAGTGTTCAATAAAGAGGTTGCTAATTGGTATCATAACTCATTTTGACTTTCATGGTATTTAGAATGATGAATTACTCAATGATAACTACTCACAAGATGTTGGTTGGCAACAATGTGTATTGACGGTGGTTGCCTCTAAATGTGCGCTACATAATATAGGTATAAGATTGCTATAGTAGGTGCATAAACTTGTGGTAGTTATTTTGAGATTGCACCTTTTCAACAAAATTTGATTTTCATTATAAGCCTTTGGGTAGAAACAAAACAAGGAATTCATTTGGGACAAGGTAACACGTATGTACCATACTCTTCTGTATATAATTTCTACTTTTTGTACCTAATCTTGTTGCATTCTTACAATTGATATTTTCATTAGAACTGTAACGTGGTTAGCAGGTAGACCTTCCATAAATTTTTTTTCCTTTCTTCATATCCCATTTTCGTAATTCCCCATCAGTTTCTTCTTCAATCCCAAAATGATTACTTTCCCATCCGTTTCATAAATCCCACTTTACCCCTTGAATTTTTTTTCCTATCCCACTTTTGTTTACACCTTCTTGATGGCACTATTCCTAGAATCCCTGTAATAAACTTCCTTCCCATTCTGAATATTTCCCTTTTCCCACTTCTTTGTTCCCCCATGAACTTATTGCAGGATCTACTGTAGAAAGAGAAAAAGGATATGCTCAGAAGCATCAAATAAATGGCAAAGAAAACCTTTCGTATAATTGAGGAAGTCATGTTAAATTCCAACCCATGCTTTACCAAAATTCCCTGTTTTTTTAAGCAGATTTTATGCTTGCACCAGTGCAATCACGTTGTAGTATACAGTAGTGCAAGAAAAAAAGAGCTAGCAAAGCAACGCAGTTTATGCGGTGTAAGCAGATCAGTGCAAGCACACACCATCCTTGCAATTTGGCATTTTTGTTGTAGTCCTTGTGATAGATTTTCTTGAAATTAGTATAAATAATTAGAGAGTCCAACAAACACTCTGTCCTTGAGACAAGGTTTATCTAGCGCAGGAAACATCATTACGAATGCCCATAAATGTTTTTAATATTGCTTTTTGCAAGGGAGCAACAACACGACAATTGATTTCCTTGCATGAGGACATGCAAGACGGTCAGCATGGGGGGATGTTGGGCCTCTATTTTTCCTTGCTTTATATCACCTTTTACTCGAAATCGCTCATGCTTTTGTTTAGCTTGACTAGTCATTGTCATAGTTTTGTGCATTCTCGGAGATGATAAGTAAGTATTTGCTATTCCTTTGTTTTAATGAGATTTAAACATTAAAGGCATATTTAATAATAGTTTGTGCGTTTGAAGGTTTACATAGTTGGTTATATGCCTATTTTGATAGACGCGAAGTTCCTGCACCACACATTCTTGCACTAGTGTCGGTAGGATTCCTGCACCACATATTCCTGCACCAGTTCAGATTTTACAACGTCCACCTGAATTTGCAGCAATTTCCCGATAGCCGAATTACTACTCAATTTTCACGTCGATCATTGCGAATCTCAAAATTATGAAACATGGGTTTTTTCCCAGTATAGGAAATTTAGTAAGACACGGGAATTTTCCAAAATGCATAATTGTTGAGGAGATACGAAGAGGTCTTTGGAGGCAGTTTGTCACAAATACCAATTTTTCTAGAAATGTAGAAAATGCCCAGATTTGGAAAATTCGTATTAAATCTCTATTTTTTAATAGGGAAATGGTTGTACTAATATTATATTTAATTAGAATTAGTTGGGATGAAATCCCTATTATTTTTTACAAAGGATACTATTAATTATCATGTAAACATATTATAAGAGGAGGAGCTATTATGCCCGTAGGGGGGGGAGGTAGTAACATGACTGTGTTTCTAAATGGGAGATTGTACCTTTTGTTATCACCCAAATCTGGGCTGGACTCTGTATTTCATGATGCACTTTTCCTTTGTGAATTAATAGGAATAGGGAGCTCCACCTCATGCTTTTCGAATCTTATTTGTTCCTTTAAAAAAATGAGTGTGATCTGAGTTATTGAGCAACGTTTTTATTTCAAAGGGAAACACGCTGGTTGGCTAGGGCCCAACCAACCTAGCACGTTTACCCCATTTCGTTTCCCTGTAATTTGTGTTTACATTTTCAAGTGTGATTTAATTTCTAGCACATGCATTCCTATCTAAGTGAAAGCAGATCCGTTGTGTGAAGTAGATAAATTTCCTTTTCCTGCAATTTCTTTTCCCACACTTGATTTCAGATTTATTTTTCCCGCCTAGTCCAAGCAGGAGAAATGAACCTACACCAGTGCACGTTGGTGTGATATTTCCTTTCCCGCAATTCTGTTTGATTGGTTTTCCCCACCTGGTCCAAGCAGGAGAAATGAACTTGCCCCAGTGCACATTGGTGTGTTGCAGCAAGAATTTTTATCTTACTTCTTGCAATATTCCTTTCTTTCATTAAATGCTTATGATAGGATAAATGAATATGGATTGTTTCTTCATTATTGCACTCTGTTAGGATCAGGAACATTCACTTTTTATGTGTGCAATTTAATTTGACACTTGTAATAATTAAGCACTCATTTTAAGAATTAATAGCTAAGTGCAGGAAGCTCTGATCAGGTGCAGGAACTAGCTTCTTTTCATAGAATGTGAGTGCTCTGAACCCTGTAAGTTTGAGCCCTTGTATGAAGTAAAAAGCCTTTGTTAAGGTCACCATTTATACCTCCTGCATAAACCTCTGTTCCTACACTAGTGCAAGCAGACTGCGTTAGTGCAAGACAGATTAGTGCAAGAAGGAAATCTCTAAAGAAACAGGTTTAAGGGCCCATTATACGAGACTGCCAAGTGTCTATGCTAAAGAAAAACATAACACATACTCATTGGTCAGTTGGACTGATTGCCTTTTTATTTTGATTCCTTTGCAAATGCATTCTTTCTTGTTCCAACACTAGATTACTTTGATGATTCAATTATCTTTTACTCTTTCTATTCTACAAGCTTTTCTTTGAGAAAGTAGGAATTTATATCAAGAAAATTCGTACCATCTCTGGCATTACTTGTGCTTGATCTCTAAGTTTACAAATCCCCCGGGTTGACAATTAAGTGTTTAGGAGTTTTCTTAAGTGCATTTCCTGCACCCAACATCTACAACTGTAGGTACCTCAATAGAAAGGACAGCAGAGTTAGTGAAAGCCATGGAGGAAATGTCCATCTATGCAATAGAGCTTAAGAGGTTTAAGGAGAAAGTGGCAAGCTTAGAAGCTGACTGTAAGTTTGCCTAAATATAGTAGAAAGAAGAAGCACAAAAAGCCCTAAGGATGGGTGAGAAGATAAAGGTCCTTGAAAAAGATCTAACTTTATAAAAGCCACTAGGACAGACTAAGGAAATTCTCTGGGCCAATATCATTGGCTTTGTCAATGATATTTGGCCATCAACTCAAGTAACATTTGAGCAAACAAAACTGGTGAAAGTGGACGCCGAAGAAATTCAAAAGATAAAGGAAGACCTAGGAGACTAGCCTGAGGATGCTAATCGACTCATCTATTTCTTGAATAACAAGAACAGGCATGAACTAAATGAGCTTGGTGTGGAGGATAGAACTGAAGCCATCATTAAAGTCAAAAGGGTATTATAAAAGAAACCTTATGCTTAAACTGGAGGAAAAATGCCATAACATGCAGATTGGCATTGACAAATTCATGAGAAAATTTCAAATTTTGAGGGAGAAAGGCCTTCCAAGTCCCATGGTCATCCATGACAAACTTATGACCCAATTGGACTATGTTGACAGATTAAAGAAATTATCTAAGGAACAGGAAAGCACTTCAGAAATCAAAGCATTGCCAATAAGGAAAGTAATGTATGATACTTTTCTAAGGAACAGGCAAGCACTTCAGAAATCAAAGCATTTCCAATAGGGAAAGTAATGTATGATACTTTAGAAAATCTATTTTTCCTAGCTCATGAGGTGAAACATCTATTTATCACCAAGTCAAATTTTGCCAAAAACACTGAGGCAGACAAGATATATAGAAGGATTCTCAAAGTAAAATTACCTGAAGATGAATGGTGGGAAAATTACCTGAAGATGAAGTTGACAGATTTACTATATGTTACCACAGTAAATCTAAATGGCATCCAGATGAAACAGGTAAATAGGGTCAAAGAGTAACAGGTTAAAGAGTATCAGTTAAAACCAAAGACAAAGATGATTCAACATACACATATCAGTCAGCCTAAAAGGGCTCAAGTTCAACTGCAACAGCCAACACTACCACAATAAGAGGGACAACATGATGCAGTTTTCCATTTGTCTCTATCTTCACGCTTGAAGATATTTTTATTTCCTTAATTAAATCTCAAACTATTATGAGATATTTCGTAATATTTTTTGTATAAATACTTCCCATTTCAAAGTATTTAGGGTGGATTCAAAGACAATTCTGTAGACATTTTCCTATCAACTCAAAGTGTTATTATAACAAGACTAGATTGGCTTGCTGGATCAAGGACTAAAGTAAGACATTTCATAGGATTCTTGTGTAAAGTGGAAATCAAATAAGTATTTTCTCTCATGTGCATTATTGTTTTTCTTTATGTTTATTAATAATCATATTAATTTCTATGAAATCTAAATGGTAAACTAGGAATGATATTTCAGAAGTGCCTTTAATGCTCTCTGTCTTGACCGTTTACATTCTCAATGTTTTCTGCTAAACTATCTTAGTTAGGGAATTCTTAAATGCTCCCTCACTTCCGTAGTTTCCCCCTTGGTCTATAGTAAAGGATCCTTAGTTGCCCTTTCCTCATGATCACCTCCTGCTCTTCATCTTGATCCCAATCTAAGGATTCTTCATTTTCCTTTCACCCTGGTTAGGACTATTTCATCCACTGAACCTGAAGATTTGCATTTTGCTTTGCTAGCCTGCCCTGTGAACACTCCCTTTAGTGATCTGGTCCAGTTAATCCATCCTTTAATTGACTCCATAGCCCAATGGCTTGAGGGCCTTGATCTATCCATCTGTTCCTAGAATTCCACCACCCAACCAAAATCAAAACCTTATGAACACTAAGAACTAGCCTAAAATCCCACCCAAAACAAAGTTAATTTATAAAGAGAGGGCCCTCTCTAGACTTAGGCTGGCTAGAACCTGAGTCTAAAAGATTAGTTTTGCAGTTACCTTGGATTATTCCTTCCTTTGATAACCTCTAGGGAAGACTTCTGAGTGATAATAGATGGGGCCTCACCGAGGTTTAGAGTTAATTAGCCAAACAAATCACTAGACTACTGGCCCTTTCGGCATCAGCCCACGGAGCGTGGACTGAAGTCTCACTCGAAGTAGTATGTGGGGATGTTGGAACCAAGTTTCCGCACCCTAGAGATGTTTGAGGAGTCGATTTAGTCCAACTATGAATATCTTTGCACAGGTCACTTCGCGCACTATCTTGACCTCTGATACCTTCGCGATCTGTTATAATCACCTTTGTGCAGCCCTCACCAGGGGCTGAAGTGCTTTCGCACTGCTATGGCAGTGATATGTGCTATTTCCCTAAGTTACAATGTAGATGTGACTTATCTTCTTATAACAGTTAGTTAACTTCGCATAAACAGATACTTTATCTTATATTCACTCAATGAACACAATCATATAAGTTTGTGCATCATTTACACAACAGAAACGTAATTTATACCCAATATATTCAATGCACAAAATAGGAAAAAAGATACATAGAAATGATATGAAACTTCTCTTTATTACTTCTCCAATGATTATAGACTTGACTCGTCCTATGCACTCAGCGGTAGGGGTCTACGCACTCAGCTGTGGACTACTAGGCCTCTGTGCACTAGCTACACAGCCTTCTCCTACTCTACGACCCAAGACTCGACTCTACACTTGGATAAGACTCAATTCTTCATCTCTTACTTTTATTCTCTCCCCCTTTTACAACTTAGAGCCTTGCTCTACTTATCAAATCCCATCGTTCAGGACAATGGGTAGATCTCTAAAGCTGACATCACATTTACAAAAATGAGGGCGAAAACTCTATGACTCATTTACAAGTTCATGCTCCACACCCACAAAACGCGGAGTCTTCACATCGAATTTAGTCAAAATATGGGCTTCAAGCCCCAAAACTTTGCTTGGGGAATCCCGTGCCTAATAGTGGATTGGTACCAAAAAAAATTTGAACTGTTGTTCATGTCTAAGACCCTTCTCAAGGAATTTGGAAAAGTGGAATACGAGCCCATTATGTGCATGGAGAGAGTAGTAGACAAGGTGCATGTATGTGACTTTTCGGAAGAAGAGGAGTGGAAGGGCATGTTGAAAATATATAAGTTGTTTGTGCAAAAAGAAGTTCAGGTTGAGGCTAAGAAAAACTATAACAAGAGTAGGATCAAGCCAAACAATTTTGGCGCTCATAGCACATTCACTATAGCGCCCAACACACTAAATTGTCTGACCCATTTAGCGTCCAAGAGAGAGAAAAGTGCTACCTAGGTTAAATTTGAAGGGGCCCACCCTACAATCAGCAGACCTTTCAAGAAACTTCTAGAATAAGTTAATAACAATATAGTTGGAAATTTTGTAACAAATTTTGAGTGGTTCTATAAATACCACTAGTGGTGTAGAGTATGGCCAAGCTCCTTGAGTTCCTATATATAGGCCTCATTTTGAATTGTATATGGGGGAGAAATAATGTTTGTAGTGGAAAATATGGCAAACTTTTGGTGAATTGTTGGGAGGTATTGAAGCAATCTTGGGAAACAATTCTAAAGTAACTCTTAGGCTATCTATTTTTCTTATCATGTATCTTTCCATATAACTTTATGTTTTGAATTTTACTACTAATGAAACAAAAGTTTATGCAGGTTTCATGGCATCTTGAGTTGTGAACCTGATCTGTTATGCAAAATGGGTAAAATTGTATGAGATTATTAGTTGAAACGAATTATGGCATCGGTATGATTGTTTCTTTCAGTTTTGTGAGATATATCAAGTTAATTTGAAGAGTATATTAACTTTCTTGATATTTCTTGCAAGGGTCTTGAAAGAAAATGTAAATTTCAAGATTATGTGTTTCTAATCGATAAATTATTAATTTTTTAGTCATCCAAACTAGTTTTAGTTGATTTAAAGGAATTTTTAAATACTCCTTTAAATTGGGTAAGGTTTGATTCTCCATCTTTCATCCATATTTTGCATTTGTAGAACTTTTATTTCAAACCAAAGGGCTATGAATGCTCCTACTCAAAATCAACGAAATACAACACGATAAAATAAATTAATGTATGGTGTTTTCCCCCAACCTTGATTTCTAAGAAAATTTATGGTTAACGACATTTTCAAATAGAATTTAAAGGATTTTCATGCATGATTTTTGTTGCTTTAAAGAACACTTAATGGAGGTCAAATGTGAGTGATGAATAATTTTCCAGGTTACTTGTGATTTTGATTCTATTTCTTTTAGTCATTCACATTTGGCTACTAGGAGGATTATATCTACATAAAAATCAAATTCAGTGGCTATGATAAAATTCTTCATGTAATTTCCTTTTTTTGTGACATTTCAAGGGGAAGCTGAAATGTATGTATCTTGAATGTGAAATACAATTTTGTTATATAAGTTAATTCAAGTTTGAATTACACACACATTTACATAACAAATTTACATAGACCAATTAATATACTATTTTATCTGCCTATTTAAAGAATCATCTTACTTTGACTATCATTTAGTTAAAGAATGTGAACCCATAGAACATAGTCGAGGATTCTCAAACATAAGAGATATTTTCATAATGATAATATGACCATTAACAAATTTAATTATGAATATTTCCCTAAACATAGCAACATGTATAGTGGCACTTATATTTTCCACGGCTTTATGTTATGATACAATATAGTGTTACTCTGGGGAGCCAACAAACCCAATTATCACCACAATAAAATTTTGTATGAGGAATTTATTCCTTCTACAAGATTACCTATCATGTTGAACACAGTACTCAATAGATGTCACATTACCTCCCATTACACAAGCATTTGCAACTAGTTACTTGAGAAATTTAAAAATATTATAAATAATATAAAATCCCAACCATAATAAAGAATTGAGGCATGATAAAAGCCTATTTATAACATTATAAAACTAACAAAACATGTTAAATACTAGGTTTCTAGGAAAGGATTACATTTTCATAACTGAATATTGAAACATGCGTAGAATATTGCGTACAAAAAAGAAAGTAAAAGACCTTATAGAAATCATGTAAACCATTAGTTCATTGCAAATTCCATAGTGATTTCACATTTATTTACATTTTCATTTCATATTTGAGAAGAAAAGAGGAAGGAATAGTCCTCATCTTTTGCGTAGGGTTTCTTATTTTGGGTTTCCTATGCTACATTTTATATTCATTGTGTGGATGGTGTGTTAATTGTTTTAGATTATTTTATTTCTATCTCATATTAATTTAATTTTTTGAGTGCTAAGATAGTACTATTAGATATTAATATTAAGTATGACACAACATAACAAAGAATTTGAAGAATATTGTAAGACTTTTATGATGAACTATTCTAGTGGAATTTCATCAAAATTTATCGATGAAAAATACTCATTCCCCTTAGTCATCCCAAAACCTTTTTGATGGAAGTGAATGCTTCTCTAAATTACACATAGCCACTAGGAACTATTGCTTTATAGTCTTGTGGCCCTGACAAGATGAACAGATGAAGGAGTATGTGATGAAAACAATCAATCAAAGAGATCCCAAACCACATGAACTAATCCAAGCACTCATACATGCAACTTCCTAGCTAGGGTTTAAGCTAAAACCTATAATCCTTGCAGGTCAATGACAAATGTTGGGTTTCATGAAAATATTCCTTGCTCCAACTAGGAGATCTTGTCCTCCACAAAACATCTATAACCTACACAAAATCACCACCAAATAGAGAGCACAAAGATTCTTCATCAAAGGACCTTTAGCTTAAATAAACAAACATAAACCTAAACAATTGATCATAAATTCATATTTACAGGAAGGGGACATTTAGTTTCATTGATCATAAAAGGAAATAATAATACATGTATACCTTCATGCATTGGACTTCCTCTCTAGATTTCAGTAGAGTCTCCACCTCTCTAAGCAATATGATGCGAAGACAAGATAGCTCATAATCTCTGAACTAGAATCATGATAGCACGACCCTATAATATTCTCTAGTTATCTATCTTTATCTTTTTCTCTAACCTAACTCTCAAGGATGGACTAGTATATGAAAAATAAAAGAGTTCCTAAGGAGGATGAATCTAAATGCATAGGGTGAAGAGAAGTTAGGAAGCTTCTCCAGTAATGTTTCCAAGACAAATCAAAGAGATAGGATATGTTGTGGATTTGAATTTATCTCCTAAGTAAATTACATCTCTAGAACACAAGTAATGGCCGTGGGGTCTGAACTAAGAAATTTCAACTTGAGCTACTAGGAAGAAGGCTTCTCCCAGTGGTTGAATGCTTTCAACGACTATGTCAGACACTAGGTCATAGCGGCTATGGCCTAAAATAGGTCAAAAAAGGAGTCAAAGCCCCAAAAAATTCAACAAGTACAAGCAATGAAGGAGGAAAAATAGGATGATAACGGATTCCCCCTAATGCATGAGTTTAGAAGAGTACATGATTTCTGAAATGCATTACAATACAAATCAAAGGTCAAAATGGGAGGAAGGAGACAAAGAAACTAGATCAGAAGGATCCAAATGTTGTGGTCTCACTTGTGTTGATAATATCCTAAAGGCGGGCATACCCATTCTTCTTCAAAAAGAGATATTCAACATGGCTTCCAAACATAAAGAACAGATCCATGACATGAAATGCTAAGACATGACTAGGAATAATACATAATGGATCCATGTAACAAATCCAAAATATCATAGCCACCAACAAATATAGTGTGGATCTATGTCATAGTATACATCAATGGGACTATAGACACATAACAGACAAGAGGTGTTCTAGAGTAGTCCTCAAAGTATATAAATGATACATAACTCCAATGCAGCTTAGGAAGGGTGCAATATTAGGGTGAGATGTCCCTGACCTTCGGTCTTCCTCATGACCTTGATGGTACGAATTTGTGACATCCGAATAGATGAGTTGATCTCAAGTGTGGTAGAAATTGTCTGATTACCAGTCCATGAGGTGTACCATTAATGTACGTGAGGACAACCACCAATGATGAAAATGGACACCAACGTAGTTATTACAATCCATTAAGTGTGAATATATGAGCTAATTTTGAACACTCATGAACTCGACCAATCAGGAGTCAATGATGTAAACCCACTGTTGGTTGCAAGGAAACCTACCACTGAGGTGTGCAAGCTATAAGGTATTATTGGTTCCTAGATCAAACTCTTGGATAATGAGCTGAAGTCGACGTGAGAGGATCCATTGAAGGAGTAACTTGATGTATCCACCATAAATTGACATGGAAAACACTCAAATGATGTAGTGAATGGATGAAGTCATGATATGATGAAGTGGAGTGGGCACACGGATGGTGAACTCAAAAAGGTCAACATAAAACTACAAATGGTCAACATAAGGTATGAATTCCCTGAGCATGTAATGGAATGACATAATAGTGACTAGAAAACATGACTAATGAGCACCACGTGATATCATGCAACAACGCAAGAGACATTCAATCATGATCCATAGTGATTGGAAGGGTAACGAGTCAGAGGAATATAAAAACTCATATATATGGTATGGCTCCTAGGAAAGCTAAAACCCAACTACAAGATAATGACATATACATGTGCCATGCTCAAGGGAAACATGATTGATTCTACCATTTTGATGACTAACAAAAATAATTGTTCCCTTCCCATTTTTCTCTTTTTAATTTGCTTCATGGTTTAATGAGCACGAAAGAGAATACAAGTATACTCGTTTTTTGCTAAGGCAAGAGTGGATCCTTCTATTCAAATTAATAAAATGAAATAGTATACAAAAGGCCTAAGCCCCAAACAAGCAGTTAGATCTGGATCGAAAGATCCAGTGGCTGAGAAGCAAATCAGGTGGCAAACAAGCACACCATTTACCAAGTGAATCGGACCTGATGGAATCAATAGATCTTAATTGATAAATACATCAGGTCCATTTATCACATAACCAATGTTTAGTTTTTCCACCCGAAATTCGTCGCATGTGGATGATTCCAAATGAAACGCGTAAATAGCATGAGCATTAACCCCCAAAGCGGATCCACCAACTAGCACGATAAATCTTGGCCGTAGGTTGATCGCGATTAAACCAATGGTTGCAAATCATGTTGCGTTGCCTTAACGCACCGAAGTTTACTGCGTGATGAGGGGCGGTATTTTCTCCCCACTCTCTGCCACGTGTTGCATGGTGAGTGGAATCGCACCAAAATGAAAAAACCACTTCTAACCTAAAAGCGGTGCAATACAATGGAAACCGCTTCAAGGGTGGTAAAGTCTTCGCCAAAATAAAATGTGGTTTTGCTACTGCCACAGAGGACTAGAATCCAGTGCCCAATCAAAGGAAGAAGAAGTTCCTTTTTTCTGACCTTCTCCTAGACATTTCTTTTGCGCTGCTAATATTCTGATTCCTAAACTCCAAAAGCATTCTTGGTGTCATAAAACTGCAAAAAGGTCAATCATTTTCCGTTTCTGTGGCCCTGTTTCAGAAAATGTTATTGTCCTCTTCGCCTGACCATAACACTGCTCCTTTAATCTGTTCTAAGACATCTCACGCCATATCAACTTGACCCTGTTTTTAGTGCATACTACTCCTTGATTAGCCATAATGTCTGCCAATTTATTGGTCATCCTTCTGACGTGGGTGAAACTCATTGTGCATAGATCTTGGAGGTGAATTTGAATCCTTTGAAGGACCTGGATTAGCCTCGCATGACATGAGACATTTTCCGGCTCTGTTCCATAACTTATTCTTTTAACTAAGTTAATGATCAACTTAGAATCGACCTCAATAATAGTGTTCTGGAGATTATCCTGCTTTACAAAATCTAAACTCTATTTAAGAGCCATTAATTAAGCCATATTATTTGTATCTCTTCCCAGATGGTGATGGAAGATAAAGAGAATACATCCATTCTTATCTCGTAGTACTCCTCCAAAACCAGCAAGACTTGGGTTGCCCTTTGAGGCCCCATCAATGTTGAATTTCAGAAAACCCTGAGGGGGACGATGCCAATAATCTGGCTTGTTAGCAGGAGTGCTAACCTTCTTGACCATCCCCTGTGGAAAAATCCCCTGCATCCCCAGTCGACATAGAATGTACATCTCTATTTTAGAAGGAGGGTTTTTTGGGGAGTTTTACACAATACTGCCCACCGTGTCTTTGAGCTGTCTTAAGATCCTCTCAAAAATGAGGTGGGTGGTGCTGTGAACAGTTTTGAAAATTCTATTGTTCCTTTCTTTCCAAACATTCCAAATTATAAAGCCTAGAATTAAAATCCAAGCCAGGTGAAGAAACTCAAACTCAGAGAATTTTCATCTCCAGTTATTTAGGGTATTGCTAATGTTTGCTCTGTCCCTGTCCGTCTATTGAAAAATTTTGGCAAAGTTGTCCAACAACCTAGAGGTAAAGATGCAATCATTGAGAAGGTGCTCCATTGTCTCCTCTTGTGCTTTACAGAGCTAGCATCTAGAAGGTCCCAGCACACCTCTCTTTCCAATATTATCCCAAGTCACAATTTTTTTATGATACACCAACCACATGAAGAGTTTGATTTTCATCCAACCTTGTTGCCTCCACAGGTTCTACCACACTTTGTCTGGTGCATTGGAATCTCGCTCAAGAATAATCTTTTTGGCTTCCTTAATATTGAAGGTGCCTTCTTTGTTGTTTCCCCATCTGAGTTGATCATGCCCTTTTGAAACAAGAATCTTCCTTTGTTCCAAAATAGTCAGTAGTGCATCTTCTTTTGCTTTCAAGGGGTTATAATTCCCAAATTCTAAATTCTTCCAGGTTCTCCATTTGTCTTCTGTACTGGTTTGTTCCCAAAAATATCTAACCTTTAATAGTACTTTGGTGTCAGTTTCTCCCTTAATGTCTAGAAAATACTCTCTTAACAGTGTAGGTTCTTGCTGCCATTTATCTTCCCAAAACAAAGCCAAGTCTCCTTCTCCTATCTCCCAGAAACTGTTTTTTTGCACTAAGTCTCTATTCTCCCAAGCCTTATTCCAAATGTGGGATCCCTTTATGTTACCCATCATCCTTATGAGATCATTATCTTGCTAAGGTTTGGCATATTTCTCCTTCCAAGCACTAGCCCACTGAGCCTTTGGTTCTTTCACCCAACGCCACCAAAATTTTGCTCCTAGAACCTTGTTGAGTACATCTAGATCATCCAGTCCAAGACCTCCGTGGGTTTTCGGTTTGCAAACCTTATCCTAGGTAGCTAAGGCCCATTTATTTCTCTCCTCCCCCTTACCCCGAATAAATTCTCTTTGAATGGTTCTGAATTGATGTAAAACTCCCTTTGGAGCTGGAAGAGTTGAAAGCATAAAGATGGGGATTGCTTGCAAAACTGCTTTTGATAGTCCATTTTCTGATTTTGTCTTACATCTTATTAATTACCAGCTCCCAGATGCTTTTTTACAAGGGTTTATCAGTTAGAGGGACTCCTAGGTACTTGGAAGGAAAGACCTCCCTTTGAAAACCTAGAATTCTGGAGATATTTCTCTGAACAACGACATTAGTATTAAAGAAAAAAAATCTTAGATTTGGATAGATTTAACTCCATACCTATGGCCATTGAAAAGTCTCGCAAGATTTGTTTATAAGCAAGAGCTTCTTTTACCATGGGGATTCCCTGCAGCATAGGTGTCATCAACAAATTGTTGATGGGACAAATCTTTTCTAGTTTCAGAAACTTGGATACCCTTGATGTTACCCCCTTCTTTAGCATGCTTGATGAATCCCCATTCTTTAGCATGCTTGATGAATTTCCCAAGTCCTTCCATAATGAGGATAAAGACAAAGGGAGAGAGAGGATCTCCTTATCGGAGACCTCTTGAAGGAGTAAGAGTCTTGGAAGGAGAACCATTGACCAAAATTGAAAAACTGGAGGAAGTAACCAATGCCATGACCCATCTCACCCAGTTATGAGCGAAGCCAAAGGATAGAGGGACCTTCCTAATATAGGTCCAATTCAATTTATCATATGCTTTGGCAAGGTCCAATTGCATGATCATTCCCTCCTCCCTATTGCTTAACAATGAATGTACCACTTCATGCACTTGAATGATGTTGTTAAGAATTTGTCTACCCTCCACATAACCTAACTACTCCACAGAAACTAGAGTAGGAAGAAGGGGTCTTAATGTATTGGCAACCACTTTGGATATTATTTTATATACCACATTGTACAAAGCTATGGGTCTGAATCTGTCTGGAGTCAGAGCATCATCCTGTTTGGGGATCAAGGAGATGAATGAAGTATTGAGCGTCTTCAGAATGGTTTTATCAAATATAGAATCCTCCACTACTTTTACAATATCTTGTTTAACAATGCTCCAACAGGCTTTAAAGAAATCCACATTAAAACCATCAGGGCCCAGTGCTTTGCCATTCTACATCTCCTTAACTGCCTCACTTACCTCTTCTTCAGTCACTGGCTTATTGATATTGAAATTATCCTCTCTTGAAACTAGTCTAGGTATATGCCTAGTTAAGTCTCTGATGAGGTGATCTCTTTCTGCATTGGTTTCCTTCGCTATATCTTTAAAGTGTTGTACTAACATTGTTTCAATCTCTTCATGGGAATTATGAAGATGTCCTTCCATTTCCTTGATTGAAGAGATCCTATTGTGTGATCTATTTTCCATGGTGGATCTGTGGAAAAAACTGGTGTTTCATTCCCCTTCTTTTAGCCATTGCACTCTATATTTTTGTCTCCAATATATTTCCTCTTGTTTACATAAGTTCTCCCATTCCTGATGAAGTTTGGTGACATGTTTAGATCTTCTTTCCACCATCTTGCAATGTTGCTGATAAAATCTGGGTGGGATATTCTCAAATCTGAAAGGTCTATTCTTTGGGGTTCCAATACCCTGTACCTCCATTTGAACAAGCCAATGATCCGAGCCTCCAAAGGGAAGAATTCTCACTATCATTTCCTTATCTGTGAGCATAAGGTTCTCTGAAATAATGAATCTGTCTAACTTTGAAGCTACCTAAGGCTCCCCTCCTCTCTTGTTGTTCCAAGTAAAGAGGCCATTATTCATTTCAATATCAACTAGCTTCATATTATGTATGAAAGTTTGAAAAGTTGTAGAATCTTTGCTTAAATTTCTTGTTCCACCCTTTTTTTCCATCAGTGATTTGATCATGTTAAAGTCCCCACCCATGATCCAAGGAACTCCTGCATGCCTATCTCTTAGTTCTACAAGAGAATCTAGAAATCTAAGTTTGCCATTCATTCTTTATGGGCCATAAACATTCGTGACCAGAAAAGTCTCGCTATCTCCTACAGGTTGAATAATCATTGATAAATAGTTCTTAGTCACCTCAACATATATTATGCCAATCTTTCAGGGATTCCAAAGAGTGAGTATGCCTCCTGCTGTGTTATTTTCTTTAACTTCAAGAAACACAAATTTTTTGAGCCATTTACTATGAATTTCTTTGATTTTTTGAATGGAACATTTAGTTTCCTAGATAAAGATCATATCTAGAGCTTCTTGTTTCATTCTATTGCTAAATATTCTTTGTTTTCTTTTACTACCCAAACTTTTGATATTCCAGGTTATGAACTTCATTATTAAATATTTTTGAAAGAGTAACTGGATAGCTTTCATATTACCTGAATCTATCATTAGCTTTCCACATTCCATTAGTAGCTCATTCTGCTTTTTTCTGCCTCATTTCTTTCCTAGGTTTCTGGGAGCTAATCCTATTGTGGTTTTCATAGTTTTCAGTCCTTCACTTCCCTAACTTTCATTGGTATTTTTCCTTTCCTGTTCTTTAACTTGAGTTTTCCATAGAAACAATTCTTGTACTCGGTTGAACTCTTCTTAAGGTACTGAGTCTATCCCTCCAATAGTGCCCTGTTTTAGGAATCCTTCCAGGTCTAGGTTTTCTCTTTCCAGAATCTCCTGCAGTTCATTGTCCTCCATTTCCATCTCACTCCGAGTCATTTCTTGATCCATCTCAAGTTCCCCATCGCTCATCATTGTTTCCTTCTGTTTAGTAACATCTTGTGTTAGTTCCCTGTCTTCTTCTTTTTCCTTCTCCCCTGAGCTTCCTACCATTACTTGATCTTCTTTTGGTATTTCTTCCTCTTCTTCGAGAACTTGGAACCTGTTCAGACTGGCCTGTTTCCCTTCTGTTTGTTGTTGCTTTTGCCCCCTTTTCCCCTATGCCCCACCTTATGAAAGATTTCAGTGTCTTTCATTGTGGTTGTTTTGCCTATGTTCTCTATCTTGCTAAGAGGGAATTCTCTAAACAGGTGTCCATGCTCATGGCATCTGGGACATCTGAAAGGAATATGTTCATAATCTACTATTTGCACCCATTCTTCATAAAAAACTTCCAAGATAACCTCATCTAGTAGGCTCTCGATAGGTCCATCTCTACACATATTCTTGCAAAGGAAGTATATTTTCCCCTTCTAGTGGCCTCAGAGGATTTAACAAAATGCCCTAGTTTATTACCTATGGCAGATAATGATTATGTTTGCCAGTAATCAAGAGGTAAGGAGTAGAGTCTTACCCAGACCGGGAACTGAAGTAAACGTTTCTCGCTCTGGGACAAAATTCATCATCCACGGTCGCATGTAGAGGCCTAGTGTCGCATAGAAATAGGGTCCTCCTTCAAACACCCTATCTTTGTCTTCAATATTTGTAAATACCATAGTGAAGAATCCCTTTGACACAAGGTGTAGGTCTATACTTCCTTTCGGTTTCCAATGGTATTTAATACATGTTTGTAATGCCTTTTCAGTGGGCCATAATCCCATGAATTTACAAATGATAGCATAGGTTTTCATGTGGTCCCTATGTGCCTGCAGAGCAGGATCATTAAGAACCACTCTAGGAGTGACCACAGTATTGGGTTTACATGGCCCCTTCTGTGCCTTGTTTTCTGCTCCCTGGTTTTTGTCTTCTTCCTCATTGTCTTTCATGCCACTGACCTCCCTTGGTTTGGTAATCTCCCGAATCTCTTTCAGATTCTTTTTCCTTTCTTCAACAAAACCTCTAACAGATTCTAAAGGTTTCTTACCGCAACTGGACACTGCCCGCCTGTAGGAGTGGAGCTCCCCCTTTGCGTGCCTCCATGGAGCTCAAAAACCTAAAACCCTAGATGTTTCATTATTTTGTTGTTTCACTATTTTTTTCACCACCACCCAACTTAAAATAATCGAGAATACAATTATACTCAATAGGTCTCTTTTTCGTAAATTTAGTCCCCTGAGCCCAAAAAAGAGATAAAACAATACAAGGGAGAAATGGCTAGCCATAAATGACTGGAGTATTCATTTTTCATAACTATTCTACATAGTCTAGATAAGGGTTAAACTTATACTAAATAAACATCCCTTCAGGTACTTGAACGAGCATGAAGGAGAAAAATTCACTTAACAATTTTTTCTAAGTTAAGGCATCAAAAAAGATCTTAAAGGAAACTACTCCTAGAGGTATGAGTGGTATAAAGGATAGAAACTAGTTCGATTTATGGTTGATCTGGTTGAAACATGGAAAGGTCAAGAAGTTAGATATTACAATCACTCATTGCAATGGTTCCTCTAATAAAGGATAACACCAAGTGAAAGGGGATGATAGGCCAAGAATATGATGGTGATGGAATGAGGAATCCAAGTTTCATCATGCCAAAATAGGCTATTAAAATGCAGCAATCATGAGGCATGCAATATGTGTAATCCATACATGAACTCGTGGAGGAGTGGAGGTACCATATGGCGCCATGATGTGGCCATGCCATGGAAAGTTTAATTTACCAATTCCTAAATGTAGATGATACTAGGTAAAACCTAGAACCATAGCATTATAAAGAATGACCTGACATACAAAGTGAGTGGTCTTGTAAGCTAGTGGATATCGTTATCAAGGATTATCAATAAGTAAAGGGGGTACAAGCACTTATATATAGGTGGAGATGAGATGAAAAATTCATTGGTAATTTCAACATTAGAAACTGAAGAATTGACTCAGTCCAAGGGTGGCACCTCCAAGTAGGGTCAAGAATATGTCCCCTAGGTTGATTCAATATTTTGTTTCTCAATCTCTACCTTTTCCAATTAGGGGAAACTAGAGGCATCAAGAGGTATAATATCCATAGGGCTATCAACAGTTTAATCCATGACATCAAATATGACTTGTCAAGAATAATACTCATTGTTAAAGGAGTTATGTGGAAGAGGCATAGGGATGGCCTGTGTGGGCAAAGGATCTTGGTCATATTGCATATTATAATGGATTTTATAACTAGAACCAGGAGGTACTAATGATACTACCATGGAGGAAGTCTCTACCACTGAAGGGGATGTATGCTCACCATGATTATCTACATATATAAATGAATATGCCTCCCAAGGCTCAAGAGAACAATGGGGTCCCTAGGTGATAAAAGAGACCATATCAGGGAAAATTTTAAAGATGGAAAGTTATCTTAAAGTTTAGAAACCTTAGCGAATCCCACTTGTACATAATATGAAATCTGTAAAATGTTTGGATATATTTTTGTAAAAATATTCAATTTATAATATTTTTATATAGTCTATATATAATTTTTTGGTGATTTTTAGGCTAAAATAATTCCATTCTATAAAATTTGGGCAAATCATTTTTACGAAAAAAATGGAAATTAACGAATCTTTTTTTTGGAAAAAGTATAGAAAATTATCCCATGAGCGAATATTAGCCCCTAAACTTTTCCCTCGACCATATGCATGGGAACAATAATAGATGAAGAATAAATCTTAGATGGGGTTAAAGGAAAGTCTCCCATAAGGGATGAACTTTTGTAAATTTGCAGCAACACTCTCATAACTTATAGTTTTATCTACAACAAGTGGGACAAAATTTGCTGTAATGGTAAGATGGGTCAATGATAGATAATTTTCAAATTCATCGATCATCGATATCTTACTTTCATGGGGAAGGAAAATAACATGAAATATTGATGGCATGACAATGCAAATAGCTTAAAACAATGTATGGCCAAGGATAAGGTTATAACCTAAAGCAATGTCAGCAACTTCCACATCAACGTAAGTAGTCTTACCCCTAGCTCGATGGAAAACTTGGGAAGAACCCCCTAAGGTATAAAATGATGTCCATAAAATTCCTAAAGAGTAGTAGTAGACTTAGAAAGTGATGGA
Organism: Pinus taeda; assembly: GCA_000404065.3. Classification (NCBI taxonomy): domain Eukaryota; kingdom Viridiplantae; phylum Streptophyta; class Pinopsida; order Pinales; family Pinaceae; genus Pinus; species Pinus taeda. The sequence goes on from APFE031633747.1 coordinate 47,888, forward strand.
AAACTAAGAGATTTCTAGCAAGATGTTGGCATAACAATGGGGAGTGTCAACATTAAAGGTAATGAGAAAATACATTGAGGGATCCACCCCTTTGATTGTTCCCAATAAGGCTTTGTGTTACTAAGGGTAGCTCTGCAAAGCCTCTAAGGAAAACATGGCTAAAGGAGCCTAGGATAAATCCTCAACAATTTTATAGTTTTTGGTAGCCCGTGTAGACAACTTGTGTGTTGAATTATGAATGACACCCTTAGGTGGGTGATTGAATGACTCCATGAGCTTATCTAGCATGGGAGCTCTAGTGGAAGCAACCAAGGTAGTTGAGTCCTTAGAGGAAGAACTTGACTTAAGAGTCTCATAATATTTGGATCTCATAGACATGTTGACTTGCTTTTGGCGCATAATGATGGACATGTTACTATCAGAATGGAAATAGGGCCCTTCATTTCCCCCCTACGTATGTTTAAGAGTTTTGGAAACTATTTGTTGTTTAGTTTGTGAAGGGATTGAATGACTCAAGACAGTTGGTTGTCTAGTAGTAGCTGGTGGTCTAATAATTCAGTGTACTTCATCCATTCGAGGGCAATTGTTAAGAAATTATTCAGAGAACATAAATTAAATTGAGATTTACTGAGATGAAAAATATAAAAATAACTAGCAACAACCATAAACACATAAACACACATTTTTATCTGGGAAAACGCCAAATCTGGGGAAAAACCCAACCTAATGATATCTCATTAGCATTAGCCAAAACCCTGGCCAATCTAAGCAAGTGAGCCTTCACCGCTCACCTCCAGGCCTTACATTACAATGAAGTCCTTCGAGCCTTTTAAAAACTCCATTACATATAATACCACGGGAAAAATACGATGGGTGCACAATACCATGTGCCCCAAAACCATCACTATTTAACCTGGTCAACTTTGACTCTATCCCGAGTCAAGTTTATCTAACAATTCCCCCCTTAAACTTGACTTGGGGTTCCTTGACTAACTCCAGCCAAACCTGCTAAGTGAGACAATCCCGCTCAATCTAGCCCTTAACCCCCTCAGAGTTTTTACCTGGGGTATTGTTAACCCTACATCCCCCCTATCACCTAGGTCTAAGCACACTTTACTAGTGATTATCCAGAGGTACACATGCCTTACCAGGTCTTACAATAATATGCCCATTTACATGAAATAGTTCTGACTTCATTAATTTTTTTTTTTGTTTATTGCTGCTGCTATTCTGACCCATCCTCTCTCAATTTGATTTGCTCATCATGTAAGCCCTGAAACCTAACCTAGGCGTCACCACCAGAATAAATTTCACATCCTTAGACCATCTTGGGGACTCTCCGAAATGCAGCATCCAAATAAGGCTCACCAGAGAAATGACCCTACTGATGCACTAGCAAGACATCCAAAACATCCAATCCCGCAAAGAACTCACAAACATAATTCTCGCTACAGTTGAATGGAAGAACTCACAGGCAAACCACTAGAAAAGATCGAGGCTGACTGGCAAGATAGGGCATGCCCATACCATAGCCATAGGGTCTGAACGCACTGGTACCTGAGAAGTATGGATCCGTGTCTATCATCTATTGTCTCTTTGCGCTAACCTCGTACGCTTCTAACATACCCCCGTCTCCGAACATAGCCCCCCTGGAAAACATGTTTCCCAAGCACTGCCTAGACGATCATGCTGTAGAGCAAAATCAACCTACATCGAAGCCCCAAAGACAACAAAACCCTCGCCAACATCATGTCAGCCCCCAGGTTCACGTCACGCTTCCAGATCTACGATTGGATATATCCATTCTTGGCAAGATACGATCGTTGGTAGTCTTCGGATCCAAATTTTGCAGTACTAGATCCCTTAATGTTGACACCCATTATGGATCTCCTTCTCCAAACTTTATACAGATTATATTGCACAAACAATGAAACCTTTATATTTCATCATCGATATTCCAGATCAATGAGTCCTCACTCCTCCTTGGAAGCTTCGTACCTGCCTTTGAGCAGCAGTGCTAGATCACAGAGCTTCGTTCAAGACAACCCTAGTTTTCTTGTTCATTCTCATTGGATTAGTGGCCTATATGAGCATTTGTAGAACCTTGTTCTGGCTACATTTAGATTAGATATGGGAATAAATTACGCATCAATATTTTCTATGTCCACCAAGCCAAATAACCCTCGGCAACATAAGCATTGTTTTGAAGCCAAAAAATAAATCCTTCGTTTCATAGGCGTACATCCGAATTCCAAACCCTTCACCATGGCTCTAATACCAATTGTTAAGAAATTATTCAGAGAACATAAATTAATATTGAGATTTACCAAGATGAAAAATATAAAAATAACTAGCAACAACCATAAACACATAAAAACATGTTTATCCAGGAAAAACCCAAATCTGGGGAAAAACCCAACCTAATGATATCTCATTATCATTGGCCAAAACCCTGGCCAATCCGACCAAGTGAGCCTTCATCGCTCACCTTCAGGCCTTACATTACAATGAAGTCCTTCGAGCCTTTTATAAGCTCCATTACATATAATACCATAGGCATAATACCATGGGTGCACAATACCATGTGCCGCAAAACCATCATTGTTTAACCTGGTCAACATTGACTCTATCCCGAGTCAAGTTTACCTAACAGCAATCATGAGTCAAATTCTCATCTTGATAAATCTTAGAAGGGAACTTTAACTCACAACACCATTCAGTGGTGCCCCGCCCTTGATTAGATGGACTGGTTGTATCCTGAGCAAGTTGATTCTTTTATTTATTATTTTTATTCCTTTTATGAATGGGTTGTTGAGTGTTCTTGGGTATTGTGGGATTCACAGTGAGAACATCAGTGGGCTTCTTAGAAGAGGGTTCTTTTTCAAAGTGAGATGCACTTGTTTGATCTTGTGATGTAATGATCAATTTCTTGAGTTGCATAGCAAGTTGGCTCACAGAATCAAATATAGAACCAATCACACCATCAAAGCGTGGTCCCAAGGTAGGTTTGGGTGTGTTGGTAGAAGGGAACATAGCATTACAAATTACATAATAAATCTTTCACGACTAAGACTAAATTAGCGTCAGTTGTTGGGTAGCTAAGATAGCTTCTCACTTGGTAACAACCCTAGAAACATCCTTGGCTATAGGAGTTAACAATAATAGAATGAACCATTTATGAAGAATATAATTAGGAATCTTGGTTCAAACTAACCTCTTACATTGTCACCACTTATGAATATGATTAGAAATCAGAGTGGACTTACTGTGTTTGAAATTGGATAGGAGGTTAGAATCGATGTCGTATCTCGTAGGTAGCTGAAAATGAGTCAAGAATGTCTGGTATAAGGAAGAAAATTCATTGTAAGATGTCGTATGTTTTTCAATGTACCATTTAATAATATCTCCCATTAGGGTATGTTGGAATATATGGATTTTGATTGAATCATTAACCAAACATTTTGATGAATGCCACAAATGGTAGGTGGTGAAATATGTTGATGGATTTTCTCCAGGCTTCCATTCAAACTTGGGGATATCAGATGAAAATTTAGAAGGCATGGGTGGCCACAAAGGATCATGAATAATGAGATCATTTGTCAGCTTAGCTAAATCCAGAAGGTCAAAACAAGATATGAAAGGATTATGTAGTTGACTGAATGAGTCATAGTAAGCAGAGCTCCCAGACCAAACAGGAGGTACCCGTATACCTTGGTTCTCAATAATATTTTATGGACTATGGTTGTACATCATCCCATAATATAGAGGATGTAGACCAATGTGGTTGGTATAAGGATTTTTTCCCTAGGTTAAGTGCCCCTACAGAGAAAAGGACCCCCAAGAGTAGCACTATTAGAGGGGTTGTACTTGGTAGGAAAAGAAGGACCTCCTTGTGCAAAAGCACCAACATATGGAGGATAACTCATAGGGATTTTGGTGTTAACGATGGGTTTTCCCAAGTAAACTAACCCCTTCAGAAAAATTACTGAGGATGGAATCACCCCAAACAATGAATTTTATCAAGCTTATGAAATACTAGAGGGTTGCCCCTATGCTGGATAGGAGCAATTGATGATTCTCCTGACATATTTCTCGAGGTTACCATACCCATATGAGAAACATGAACAGTAGGTTGATAAAAATTAGGGGTGAAGATTTCCAATCCTATATGTTGGTTAGGGTTCATACCTATGGGTGGAATAGAGGAAGGAATAGGAAAAAATACCCTAATGAAATTTGTTGGAGTCATAGAAGAGACAAGTGGTATGCCACAAGAGAATATGAGAGGTGTAGAAGGAAGTGTAGGTCCTACTAGATTTATTCGTGGAAATGATTTCATAGCAGTAGAATCTAGAGATGTTGATGGTAAAGAAGAACTAACATCCTCCAGTGGTGGCAAAAGAAAAGAAATGTATGTGTAGGCAGGCGTAAAATCATCTGAGTTTACCCATGGTATCTTTGGTCCTAATCGATCAATCTAAGGTGGATTAGTAGGAGCAACATAATCATATGCAAGTGTCTCGATAGATATCAAGTCACTACTAAGAGGACCAGGAATATATTCCACAAATAGAGGTTGTTCTGAGTCTTTAGCACCAATAGGCACCCTACGAGTAAGAGTCAAAATTTCACCTCTCTCAGGAAGAATACCAAAAGTAAGATTAACAAGGTGAATAAATAAATATTAATAAGGTGAAATATAAACAACCCTAAGGAAAAAATATCGACTCATACCACACAAAATAGACTATAAAATCCCTAAAAGGTAGTCACATGTACACCAATCCTATTACTACGTTTTAGATGGCCTTCTAAACAACTTCTTACTTGCGAGATCTCAACTTTGTCAGTAGAGCAGTGAAGGGTAAGGTAAGGTAGAGATATGGTTGTTGCTAAAAACCACCACTTATAGAGTGTTATTCCTAGGAATTGTCACTAAGGTACCTTCTCCCATGGGGCAACATGAATCTTAGGCTTCTGGGTAGTTAACCGTCGACACGACATTCTTTGCCTACAAATTGCGTAGCCTTAAGGAGAACCACTTGCACCAAGACCTAAGCCTAAATCCCTCTTACATGGTGTTTTGAAACACTTTGGTGTTTACCGTTAGATTATGAAGGACTTTTCACTCTCTACCGCAAGCTACTAAGTTTGTTTTATTGTCTTGGAGTAGTTTACTCACACCTAACTCCAAAACCCTAGCCTACGATAATGTTGGTGTACTACCGCCAAAAATAAAAGATGACTCTAGTAAATTTTATTATGGTGATAATTTTAAGGGTTGTTGTATTACTTAAGTGGGTAGTTGTGTGAAACAAAATGGTGTGAAAGACTCTTGTTAGTTAAAACCCTAGATGTATCTATATGGAAATGCAATTCTTTTTTTTTCAATGAAATTTATCTAAAGAAGGGGAAGATCACTTTTCAATTTTTTAAGAAAATAATCTCTACCTACAAATACACCTCCCAATGGTCATTCGAAGCAATCCCCAAATTTATAAAAAAATTAGACCCAAAAGAGAAACCAAGAAACACAATCCAAAAAGAGGTCAAAAAGGTCCCCAAGATAGAATGCAAAGCACTCAAAAAGTGTGAAAACATGGAATAAAATCAAGAAAACACTCTCAAGCCGTCAAAAAGTAATAGAAAAGTGAAAAAATGAAGGAAACACAAATAAGCTAGGGTTCTAACGCAATACTTTGATCGGAGACAATGTCCTACAAAGTCAGAATCGAACCCTAGAAACAAGGACTAGAAAAGATCAAATTGGAGTAAGAAAAGTGAACCATAAATAATAAGTAGTCAAGACACTCTCAAATCAACTTTTCAAGTTTGATCTTGCACAAATACAACCAATTGAAAGTAATAACACCACCTCTTGTGAAGAAAAACAAGCACACATTACCAAATACAATCACTCAAGCAAAAGTGAGAAAGGAAAAAGAAGCCAAAAAATTGTTGCAACATTGGAATGAAGAAAAAATATTGGCTTCCATGGAAAGAGTTAAATATATCTAAACAATTGGATCTAATGTCAAGGACAATAACCTTAACTAGAAACACTTCACATCTTCAAGGGAAATCTCTAGACTGATAGAAGCATCAAATACAAATCAAGCAAAATTAGATTCAGATCTAACATGTTTAACTGCTAATAACCCCAGTAACAAAACATCCAAGAGACAAAAGGAAGTTAAGACAGAAGAGGATGAACTAAATCCCAACTAGGAAGGAAAGAAACCCTCATAAGACAAAAATGAACAAATCTAATCCAAGAGATAGGAATTGATCAAATCTGTAACATATTTGGACTCGAGACAAATGCAGAAAAATAAGGAAATTTGAAGGAAGGAGTCTTATAGCATCTATTAGAGGTTCTTGAACTTACAATACTAGCCACAGGGATAAATGGTTTTTCATAGTAGCTCTGACTGGAGGGATATAATGGACAACCTAGTGGCTCTAAGGCTTCAACTGCTTTGTAGCCTAACGTGTGGGTGTGATTGAGGAAAACATTTTTTTTCAAACATCAATGAGAAACAAGATAAAACCAAGGTTGAAATACTAGATCTATAGCCTAGAATAACTCACAATTTCTCAGAGAAAATTGGGAAGCCACCAAGAATCAAATCCAAGAAAAACTACAAGAGATCTGAAGGAAAACAAGGTAAAATCCCCATAGGAGTCACCAATTCTATTATGGAAAATTACACACAACCACTAGGATTTATTTCTTTGTAGTATTATGGCCTTGAAAATACTACTAGATCAAGAGGTATCTGACCAAAATCAATCAAGAAAATAGATCCCAAACCATATGATCCAATTCAATCATTCATGAATGTAACTTCCTAGCTAGGGTTTGAGATGAAACTTGTAATCCTCACATATCAGTGATGGATGTTGGGTTCGATATAGATATTCTTGGATCAAACGAGAAGATATCATCCTCCACATAAAAGCTAGAACCTGCACATAAGCACCACCAAAAATATAGCACAAATGGCCTTCCACAGAGGATCACCAACTTATGTAAACAAACATATACATAAGAACTCATCATAAATTAAGAATTACATGAAGGGAACATTCACTTTCATTGATCATAAAATGGAATAATACAACATGTATACCTTCACACATAGGACCTACTCTTCAGATTCTGGTAGAGTCTCCCCCTTTCCAAGAAATATGAACCCGTGACAAGATATCTCACAATCTCTAAATGAGATTCAAGATAACATGACTCTATAATCTTCTCTAGCTCTATAATTTTCCCTTTTTCTCTATCTTGACTCTCAAGGATGGACCAATAAATAAATACTTAAAGAGCTCCCGAGGAGGACGAATGTAGACACATAGGTTGAAGAGAAATTAGAAAGATTCTCCAATATTTTTTCCAATACAACTCAAATATATAGTATAAGTTGTGGCTTTGAATTGACCTCCTAGGGAAAGTAAGTCTCTAGAACACAAGTCAGGGCCACCGGGACTAAATTGTAATATTTCAACTCTGGTCATTAGGAAGAATTCTTCTCATAGTGGATAAAGGCCTTCAACCACTTTTTCAAGAACTAGGTCCCAATGGCCATAGTGTAAACTAGGTAAAAAATGTATTAAAGGCTGATAAAAAGTCAACCAATTCAAGCGCTCATCAGTATTGAATCTAAGGAGAAAAATAGGTTGATAACAATGAGTTGGTGATAATCCCTTGGTCTATACAATTATAATGGCTCATGACAAAGCATCCTCTACAAAGGTATGATCAAGCAAGATGTTCCAGATAATTTTCCAATGTATTTTTCCTTTATGCACATCCATTGATTCCGTTTTAGACCATGAAGCTTCCCATGACTTAGTATTACATAAAATATCCTCCATGGCTTAAGGGAAAAGCGGGAAACATAGGCACTTTAGGAAATGATGCAGTAAACAATGGATTTACACTAGTATATTATAGGAATACTTTTCAAAAAAACTTGTAACAAAGGATGCAGAGGTTTATAGAGAGAAATTTTGTGAACATATATTTGGAAGGGAAAATAATACACACGCATACACGCACATAATGAATGAATGAAAAATAGAAATAATAACTAAGGGATAGTTATTTTTTATAATGTATGGGCCTGACTTAAATATAGCCTAGGGCACCTTTTCTTGAATATTCATGTCGTAAATTCGTGACTCTGTGATTATTTATTTATAATATTTCCTTCCCCTTAAGAAAAATTCTTTTCCCTCTAAACATTGGTAACAACGGATTTTTTGGACAAAAAAATGTCTCTCTCCCAAGTGGTTTCTTCTTTTGATAAGTGCTTCCACTTCATAGATATTCTTTAATACTTATGGCCATAATTTCTTTTATCCAGCAGTAATGATACCTTATGGTTCTAAAATTATCTTCCCTTCATCATATCACATGGGAAGCATTATTTATGCCATTTAGTGCATAGCTAGTACTCGCTTAAGGAAAGATACATGGAAAGCATTATGAATGCAAGTTTTATTAGAGGCTAAATCTATATCCTACTTGGTTGATCTTTTTATTAATCTTATATGGTTTGTGTAACTTTGACACCAATTTGTTCTTTCCTTGTTGTTTCAGGGATAATTATTTTTAGGGTTGAAGCTTCAGAAATACCTAATCTCTAGTCTAAACCTATTTTTTTGTTCTATGCTTGTCAACTTGTTGTTTCATATGATTTCCTCTAGTATTTAGATTTTCCATGAATCTTTGAAGAACCTTTATTTTTCTTCTAATTAATCATTTACTACTAGAATTCGTATTCCTTTTACAAAAAATTACTTCCATTTAGGGTGATCATAACTTTAAGAGATTGCAATGGAAATTATTCTGGCTGAAGTGTGATAAGTAGAGTTATACCACCATTCAAAATGTTATAATGAATGAAACCACTTCTTTTGTTTTCTCTTTACAAAAAAACAAAGGTAAACCTCTAAACATTTACTCATAATTTCAGATTGATCGTCTATTTGGCAATGATAGGTTTAGCCCACGTTGAGGTATGTTCCAATTTGATTGAAAATTTCCCTCCAAAAATTACCTTTAAATTATTTATCTATATAACTAAAATTGATTTTTAGAAATCATGTACATTTTGGAATAAAACTTTAGTGATTTATTTTGTGTGCTCTTATCTCTTTAATCCCATGAAGTATGCATACTTTGTAAGACTATCAATTACTATAGGTATCTTGTCCATTCCATCAAGCACGGGTAATCCTTCAATAAATCTATTGATAATACTCCTAGTTTTTGTTTGGAATATGTATGGGTTGGAAAAATCTAAAAGTTATAGTATTTTCGTTTATATTTCCCTAACATTGATCACATTTTGTTACATATTTTACAATATATTTATTAATTCTTGTCTACAAAAACATTTTTGTGTACTATAGTAGGTTTTAAATGAAACCCACATGTCCTATTGTTAGCAAGTCACGAGACTCCTTCAAAACCTCATATTTAAATCTTGAAGTCAGGCTTAGATAAATTATTCCTTTATACCAAAAGGATGTTAATTTTCCAATTGAAATTGGAGTTTTGAATAGGATTATTGATTATAGCACTTACTTCTATGTTTTTTTCATATTCATTTTGAATTTAAATCAGTGATTTTGAAACTACAGCTAATGATGACTCTTCCTGTATTCATGATAGAGCATCAACTTTTATTTTGTCCTTTCCTCTTTTCTGTAGTATATCCATATCAAAATTGTCAATTTGTTTGATCCATTTTTGTTCTTAAGTAGTTATTTTTTCTTTGAAGAAATTGTTGAAGACTATTATTATCCATTTGTATCAAAAACTTTCTTCCTCAAAGATAATATCACCATTTTTCTACAGTGTGCATAATTATGGGAATTTATTTTTCATATGTAGATTTTACACATTCTCTCTTGTTAAGCTTCATGATTTCAAATGCTATAGGATGACCATTCTAGATTGACATTACCCCTATTCTCAAACCCGAAGCTTGACATTCAATTACAAAAAGTTTCGAAAACTATAGTGTTGATAATATAGGTGTATTGGATATAATTTCCTTTAGTGATTCAAAAAATATTTCTCCATTATCATCCTATTGGAATTAGATCCTTTCTCAAAAAATTATTAGGGGTACAGTTACATGAGTGTAATTCCAAATTAAACATTGATAGTATCCTATCAAACCTAGACATCCTATTAACTTACAAGTGTTGGTTGGCCTAGGCCACTGTAAAATTTCTTTAATTCTGTTGGGATCTACTTTTTCTTCTTCATATGGTATCACAAATCTTGTATAATTTACTTCTTCCATTCCAAAGGTAAAATTAGTTCTTTTCTAGAAGAGAGGGCTTCCTCCATGTGCTTCCTATGCTCATACTGTGATCTACTATACGTAACAATTTTGTGAGAGAAAATTAACACAAAGTTCCTTAGGTAGGGTTAGAAAAATTAATTCATTGTTGCTTGAAATGTGTTTGGAGCATTAGTTAACTCGAAAGGTCATAGTTTTTAACTCATAGTTCCCGTTATGAGTTTGAAAAGGAATATTTTCCTCATCTTCTAATGTTGCTTTAATTTGGTAGTATCCTAATCTCAAATCCAACTTAGAGAAATATGTAGCCCTGTGAAGTTCATCTAACATTTCATTCATGAATGGAATAGGATATTTTTTTATTATTTTTATCTCATTTCATCCTTTGTAATCTACTAATAGAGTGAAGTACATGTCGTTCTTTAGAACTAGGATTACAATTGCTACATAGGGATTCTACCTTTTGTAATGATATTGCATCTTAGTATATCATGGAATATCCTCTCATTTATGTTTTTGATGATGTGGATATAGATATGTTTTAATGTTGACAAGGTTCAATCATATTTTAACTTTCATGATGCAATCAATCTCTCTTTTAGGAGGCCTATCCAAGGGAAAATATTGGAACACTTTTTTTTTATTTTGAATTAATTCTTGAATATCTAAAGGCTCATTGTTAACTATGTATGAAGCCAATATTTTCATTTGATGAAATTGTACTATATATCCTAGTGCACATTTTTGGTTAAATTCATGATTTGACAGGATGATAGAATTTAATTTTGAGGTGGTTGGAACCCATGTAGCTTATACTTTTCTTCTTTCCATCTAAAATTTTTAAAACAAAGTTATGGTTGATGGAGTAAGTTCCTAATATTTGTAGCCATTTGATTTCTAGGACTTCATCCACTCCTCATAGACTGGGATTCTAAATTGTATTCTTGAATCTATAATTTAAATTGATGACATTTCCATATGCCTTTAATGTTTTCCCATATTCTACCATAAATTTCATATTTAGAATTGGATATATTAAAATATTCAACCTCTTTGAAATATTTGTGTCAACCAAATTATGAGTCTTTCTCATATCTATTAGGACCATTACTTTTTCCTCTTGATTTTCCCTTTTAATTTTAAGGTCCAGGGAAAATCTATTCCTATCTTGGTTGATACAATATTTGTAGTGCATTCTTATTATCTAATCCATGAAGAAATGTTGAGGATATTCAACTTCTTCTTTAACTATAGGATCATTATCTAAATCCTCTGTTGTTTCACATTTATATAAATTCTTCATACTACTTCCTCTAAGGCATTTATGTTTGGGTACCATTTTTCACTAGAATTTTTGCAATTTCCTTCTTTTATTTATTGTGCCTCCAAATTAAGTTTTACTCCTTCAATTGTGTTGTAAGGTATTTTATATTTTATATTTCTATAGTTAAGTGAAATCCTTCACATTGAATGGACTTCTCAAATTTAAGAAACAACACTCTTTCAAATTTTTTCTCTAAATTTTTTCTTTATTTATTAAATATTTCATAGTTTTAATAGTGTGTACCTTTATCTCATTTTGGATGTGTGGTTTTTTTGTCATTCCGACAAACACCCTCCAAACGTTTTCCTATGCTTGAAGTTTGGAGCGTATTGTCGATCTTGTGATCAGTCATTCCATAGTCACTTCTTGGTTGGTTGATAACCTATTAAGTCTTTGAGCTCCCTTCTTGGATTGTAAGTGTCAAAGTCACCTACTTACACCTGCTCAGTCCATAATGAATTCATGAGTGTGTTCCTTCACGTAAGCTTGAAGAGGCCTAACGTAGTCTATCAAAATAATGCATGTGAAATGTTCAACATATGTCGACAATCACTGTGCACTATCATTGACATACTTTAACTTTTCGATATGTCTGTGCTTCTATTTTGGTAAGTTCTTCAAACTATTTCTTTTGTGCACCTATGCTTTTACAAGTGTCATTTTCATGATTTCGGTTGCATGTTTTCTTGATTTAACTTTAATTAATGTCATTTTCATGTTATTTCCACTCTAGCATATGTCCCTTTCACTGTTGTTCACATATCGCAAGTGTAGTTCGCACTTTTCCCTTCATATAGAAAATGTCATCTTTTGGTGTGGGAAGTGTGACGTATCATGTAAAGTGGAGTTTTGGTTTATTTCAACGGTTAATATGTGTGCTAATGAGTTGTCCTTATCATGTAAACATGTATCACATTCATTTCCAAATTCTTAAGCATTGTCGCACAAGTGTCATCAATTTTGTTGCAAAGTGTATCTTTAGTGTCACACTTGGAGTGATCTATCACAATGTTGTTACATTAAAGAAATTATATTGCTCATATTTTATGGGTGTACTGTGTTGTGCCACTAAGTGAATTGAGTGTGTGATCGTGTTGAAGTATTTATTTTGTTCAACTTCCCCTCATGTATCCAACACTTAGTCATAACTGAGAAAAATCCCCGACTGAGCCATGTTGCATCATGCAACCCTCCTGAGCTACACATTGCATAGTCTCAGTCCTCAAGACACAACCTTTCCTCTTGGCACTCTGTAATGCACAATATATACCTCCTAAAATTGTGCACTACACAAGCACAATTCTCAATTCCAACCCCTAAGCTCCAAAACTACACAGATTTCTCCTCCATCTAGTCCTTGACTACACATTGCGTACTCTTAATCCTTAAGCCACAACCATGGGATCCTAAACTATGCAATTGCATTGTCACTTTGATTCTTATCCTTCCAAAACTTCATAGTTAGTGAAATAAATCCTCAAGCCCTCAGCCTCCCTCCTTGAGTTCCCAAACGGTGCAATTTATGAGCCTAGCTGAGCCTAAACTATGGATTTTGTAGTCTCAAGCCTTAGTCTAGAACCTTGACTTACTGAGTCCCACAATGGTGCAAGTCCTTGATTCTATCCTGCCAAAACTACGCATTGGGAAAACCCAAGCCTCAAGCCCCATTCTTGAGCTCTTGAGCCCCTCAACTCCATAATCCTTTGACCTTGGTCATCCTAAACAGGGCATTGTGCAGTCTCAAACCTTAGTCCCGAGCCTTGGCATCTAGAACTATGCAATTCTTGAGCCACTGACTCAACGAGTCACTAGTTCCAGGCCTAAAAAATTATTTCATGAAACATCTTAGGTTAGGGGTTTATCAGACTAATGTGGGCTTGTCATGAGTTGTTTTCAATTGCAGATATTCTATTTTGTCATGGCAGGATGATGATGAACAATATGGAGGAGGATACCTTCTAGAAGACATCTTTGAATCTACAAGGGAAAGATGATTAATCAAGAGAAGACAAAGGGGCATCATATTATGAAAGAATATGAATGTTAGGATCAGATTAAGACTTATTATCCTTAAGCCATGAGGAGGAGGAAGAATAAGAGCATGTTCCATCTCTCAAGAAGATAGAAATAAAGCAACAAAAAATATCATCTTGACATGGCCATGTTGTCTCATAGTCCATTTCATCAGCGCCATGCCATGTCACCAGTCATCATGTGCCACATCATTTTGTGGAACATATAAATTCTATATTGGGAAATATAATGTAAAGTGAAAGTCCAAGAGTCATCCATGTAATATAAAAGTCATGTAGGAAGTTGAAAGGTCATTGACATCTCAAATAATCATGAGGGTAGTCCATGAGTCATACGGGAGGTGAAGGATCACCCTATTTTTTATATATACACCCTCATTTCTCATGTAAAGGAATTTTCACCTTGGCTCATCCTACCTTGCATTAGAGAGAAAGATAGATGTTTTGGAGGAGCAAGTGATTTATCTAATGCTCCACTATTGGGGCTATTGGTGTTTAATGTCTTGAAGTATCTTGGAACATTTACTTAATTTAGAAGCTCTTTGAGCCAACATGATTTCATGCATATGTCATGAATATTGTAAGACTATTTTCTTAATGTTGGCAATGTATGTTGTTTTCATCTCTACTAAGGATTTTGGACAATTTTGGTGGCTTTTGTAGTTATCTTGTTGAAGGTGTGTTGTATTTTCTTTAAAAATCATTGCTTCCTCATGAACTACTTCATTGGTTGATCAATGATTCATTCATATGTATATTCTTGTTTTCCTTTTATATATTAGTACTAATACGTGTCTTTAAAGGGACCACTTTTCTCTTCCATTTCATTAGAAGGATCATGATAATTTTCACAACTAAACACTTCACAAGTCATACTCACTTGTTGGTCCAAAAATACCTATGTATTGCTCTCTTGAGTTGATCTTTGTAGCCAAGGAAAATCCATAAGGATATTATAACTTCCTCTTCGCACATTTATCTGCTTTCACTGGCTTGCCCAAGGTAAACATGAGTTTAGGGTCACTATGAGACTCAACCTCGTATATGATCTTAAGGAAATGGAGTCCAAAAATTTAGAAATTACTGACTTCCCTCGTGTGCTATAGGACCTTCAAAAGAAACCCAACCCCTGAATTTGTCCAACACATGAGAAACTCTATTTTTTCCTGACCTAGAGACCAAGGTGCTTCCTTTCAAAGGCATCCAAGCAAACTATATCCCTCCAGTCACATTGATAATCTTGCCTCCATGTGATTCTGGACTTTTCCATTCATTTTTATGGCATCGACCATGAATCTTGAGCCACTTTTTCAAGGTCAGGACTTAAGCCTATGTAAAAAAACTTAATGAAACTTAAAGAGATGAAAAATGGCATAGAAACAAACCTTATAAATCAAAACTTGAATGAGGACTTGACCTAACTCTTCCCAACTGGGACTGACATTCCATCAAACACATGGTGAACATGCAACCTATAGGTCATGAATGTCAATCTGAATATAATGATCGAAAGACTTATCTAAGGATAAAAAAGAAGGAACAATTCCTTCTCGAAATAGCTTTCAAAACACCAATTAGGTCTTTCATTAATTATACAAATATTCATTAATAGATATGTGTTAATAGCCATATTTAGATATGTCAATTAACCATGTATATAACTGACATATAACTAGATAAATAAAATTTCAGATAAAATCCATGAAAGACACATAATAATAAGTACATTTAGTCATCATATTCAAGAGGACCTTAGCTCTTATTAACCATATACAAAATACAACCAAGTGAGGGACTTCCACGTATCACCTGACCATAGATTAGGCTAAACCAAATCTTTCTTTCAACCAATCACCCATGTGCCATATTCCAAACATGAATGTTGGATCCCATGGGATAAAACCATCCATAAACAACCAAGGAAATCCATAGGTTACACCACCTCCACCCTCACGATATCATGATCTCACCTAAACTGGTCCCAAGATAACAAAATAAAATTGAGCTTGGATGCATCAGAATTCCTTCACCATCCCTTGAGGTATTTTCTTGTCTCCACCCACCTGTTGAGGGATTCTTGGAGGAAACCATCTCCACCCCCAACACCTGGGATTTCCTTGAGACCAACTCACATGGATTCAAACCCTTTTGGCAATCCATAGCTCAAGTGAGAAAGAATCCCAACACACCAAGGCTATCTGAAAATGGCAAGGAAAAGGTGAAAACACTATCAAAATGTGACAAAATCCATGCCAGTTGTTAACACCCAGGTTGTTCCCTATGACTCCCAAGGGAATACGGCCGGGGTAACCACTAACCAACCTTTGGATTAAAGATCCTAGCCTATCTATAATCATAGAGGGCTCTCTCTTTAAGTTTCAGCTATGCTTTGTGAGTATCTTAGGCTAGTTTAAAGTTTCAGTTTCCTGTTTAAGACTTTGGTTGATGAAATTTTGTTGTAAGAAGGGCATGAAAAGTTCAGAAGATGCTAATCCATTGGGCATATGGAGTCAGAAAAATGAGATAGTTCTGGTGCCTGTGATGGAGAGAGTTTTGCTGCAAGGCTAGATGTCTATTGCTAATATAATTTCCGATTTAGAGAGTGAAACAATGGGATGTGAAGTTACTGACAGTGTGATATCAATTTGAACGACAATCTCTACTTAGTAGCATAAATGAATTACAAAATAATGACTGTGAGGTATTCAGAGCTTATTGGAGCAATTAAGAATTCCAATTTAAACAGCTGAAAGTTATGAAAACATTTATAGTGAAGATAGATTGAGATCAGGGTGTCTCCATGGACCAATCCTGAGCTATTGTTTTTCTTTCTTTCCTAGATTCAGAACAATATGTGAGAGTCATGAGTTAAAAGAAATAATAGAAAACATTAACAGAGATAGGGAAACACTTATTATATCATGTCATAGCACTAGAATCCTGTAGCATTCAATGGTTCCAATCACAGCATGCACCAGTAAGACTCAGTTCCTGTAAACTCCAAGCTTTATTTATAACATCCTTCTGCAAATTACAGCCGAGTTCTCATTTCTTCATA